>JAFVLL020023148.1:0-18564 GCA_021397915.2 Tor tambroides | reverse complement strand
TTTTTTGTTTTGTTTTGGTGGTGAGTGGAGATTATTGTTGTAGAAACTTCCTTGGCGGTACAGTATCGACTTGTTTTCCAACTAATGAAAGGACCCAGGCAGGGTGTTTGTCTAGTTGGAATCCAAAGCCTTTTGGGGCGAGTGAAAATCAGGTCATTTCCACTGGGTCATTTCAGTCAGAGGAAAGCTACCCTCATCCCATATTTAAAACCATCCCCTCTCTCTTTCTCCTTCCTCTCTTTGTCATCTGCATGCCCCTGATGCAAAGTAAACAAGCCAAAAGGAGTGAAACCAGACAAACGAATCAATGAAGACTATTGTCCATGGCCAGTTCTTCAAAATGCTTTTTCCCCTGTATTTCCTTCTCATTACCTCTAGCTCTTGCATTTCTAACCATATCATTCAGATGACTTTCTGTAACCAGTAAAAATGCTTTCAGTCAGGCTAAATAGCATAAACTGCTGACTCATGCCACAAGCTAACAACAGAAGATGCAGGCGGTTGCATTACTGAGCAGGTTTGCTGAACGCTGCTTGAGCCTGTTAGGAAAGGAAATGTACTAATGAGCAGCTCAGCTAGTTTTTATTTTTTTATAAGGCAATTTATTTTGTGGCTTTCTGAGATTATATTAAGATATTAGATATGACTGGATGGAGTCACATAATTTCTGCATTAGAATAGGCCTATAATACAATCTGTGTTTTCTATATACAGGGCTGGCAGTTTGATAATACATATTTAATTTTGGTGCATTTATCACAATATATTATTTGCATAGGATATGTGTTTTTAATTCCAAATCTACATTAAGTAAAAAAACAAACATGACAACTCAGCTTTGTCAGTACATCTGTTGGTGAATGCTTATGCAACAATTGGTTAAGTGTGACATTTTTTTATGATGTGTTAAGTGCTTGCATAATTAAATATTACACATGAGGATGATGGAATTATTTCCCTAAAGGCAGTTCTGTTGAGGGCTTGTTTTTTAAGCAGTGGTTGAAAGGTTGAAAGTAGAGTGCTTAAAGTTTTTGTGAGTGAATGTTTCAGCAAATGCTAAATGATGTTTTGTTCCGAAATTCCTGTGTATATGCGTTACTTTTGCATTTGTTTATTATTTTTCATTCAGAATGTATTTTATATATATATAGCAATCATCCATTCCATCTAAATGCTGACCTCTGGGTCCTAGCGTTCGATTCTGTTCCTCTTTCTTTCTTCTCCTGTGTGCTTGAATGGCCTGTATGCGATAAAAATGGACTTAGCATAGCTGCCATATTTAGCCAGATCACTGATTTCCCCTCATGAATTGCTGTAGAAAAACAGAAAGGAAAACTGAGGTCGGCCAAATGCAACTCTTGTACTAATAGCCAGAAAACGTACAGATAGTCAGAGCTAAACTTACTGGAAAATAACAGCTTGTAATATTGTAAGGTCAGTAAAGTGACACACTATAAACTCTGCTCTTAAAGAGATGTTATTGCTAATTTGCCAATTTTTTTTTTTTTTTTTTACAATACATATTCCCTCTATTCCATTAGCATTGCATTTGGCTTGATTTTGTCAAACAAACCTGATGCTGCATCTCTGATTGTTATCAGCTGTACAAGAGTTTGATTTTTTTTTTTTTTTTTTTTTTTTTTACCACCGTCAGCCTGAAATTGTAAACCACAGTCAAGATCGTATGGTATCCACCCATATGGTGCTGTAACATCAGCTAAAAGAAAGAAATCTGAGGGTATCATCGGTCAAAGATTAGTTCATCATGACAAAGCAGTATCAGCACTGGCTCTTTTGATCAATTACAGCTGCCTCCACCTAGTGGCTGCTTTGTAAAACACATAATTTTGACTACTGACCCTAGATCAAGTGTTTCATGCTCAGGTAACCATAAGAAAGAAAGAATTCTGTTCTGGGATCAGTTCTCATCAGCATGACGGAAGCTGAATTAGTGCCAACGAAGAGGCCATGCCCTCCCGTCAAGCTGCTAGGCTTCCAGATCTTTCTTTAGCGTGGGCAGAAGGCCTTTGACACTTCACCAGACACGTAGGCAGATGCTTGGCACAAATGCCAGGAAGTGCTCACTATGCCAGTGCCACATCACTACACATGCACATACATGCACACATACGTATGCAAATACATACATGCAACAGTGTGTCAAACATACTCCCACCCTAACACATAACAAATGCAAACATTTCCCTCCACAAACAGTGAGAGCATACACACAAGCACCCACGCGCAGACCAAGCAAAAGAGGACAAACGCCCACACGCAGACGCTCACAAATATGGCTGCACAGAGAAGCCACTATTCTGTGCTCTAACTTTTCCTGATAGCGCTACCTGTTTCTCTTTCGTGTCTGTATATTCTGTTTAATCATTAGTGGTGCTAAGGCAAACATCACTGTTACTATTGCTTCTATTCAGTTATGTAACTATAATGTTAACTATATTATCATCCACTAATGGATTTATTATAAACAGTGTCGTCTGCTGCTTTAAATGCTCAAGCTCTTTAAAGTTGAGTGGATTTTTATTGGCTGTTAATGCTTTTATCATTCATCAGTTGGAAAAAATTGTTCTGAAAGTGATTCCAACAATATCATTCCTCAGTTTCATTAACATAGCTGTGATGTGGACTTCTTTTTTCTTTCTTTCTGTCTTCTTGCAAAGTAGTCAGACTAATGATTTTGTGTATCAAATGTTAAATGGGTGAAAATACTGCATTCAGCTAATATCTAATGGCTCGTTTCCTCCGAGCGGTAAAGGTCAGTACAATATGGGACGGTACCAGCTTGCGTTTACTGTTTGCCAACAATACCCTTACTTGTTAGGCGTGGTGTATGCCGGAAAGTAGCGATCGACAATAAAGTGCGACAATAAGCACAACTCTGCCTTTGAACAATAATAGCCATTATAAAAGTATAAGTACAAAGTATAAGAGGCTTATATAAGAGGAAATAAAGACAAAAGCAAACAATTCAGTCAAACGTGTGCTACAATGTCAGCGCTGTACTACGGTAAGTTCAAAATAAATATAAAGTTAAACTTTGTGCTCAGTCAAAACGATATGACCAGGAACAAATAATAGATTCATGAGACCATGAATGCCTGTTAAATATACACAAAATGAATTGTATCATGTTTAATCACTACAGAGACATCAGAGCAAATGTCAGGCAAATGTCAGACGGACTAGCCGAGCATAAGGCTGCTCTAGGCGGATACATGAGCACTGAGCGCCTGGTGATCGCATGGAGCTCCGAAATCGGCATAGCAAATTTTCAAATAGGCGCTCTCTTTATAAATAAACTGCAGATTTGAGTTTTAAACAACTACATTCTCACCTGAAAAACTCTTAAAACTACATTCCATGACACAATAGCAGTAATATTTAGAAAATTACGCTGGTTTTTGGGCAATGACGTTTCACGAGTCCACAAGAACAGACAAATTGAGACATATTGAGAAATGGCTATTTTCTGTGTGAAAATATAAAATTATAAAATACACTGTTATTTTTTTTGTGTTTGCACACTCTGATGTAAATAAGCCGAACACAGCAGAGCGGAACGAGTGAAGGAGAAGCTTTATCCCCTTGTATCACGCAAAAGTGACGATTCTAGTCAACAGTGTTGGGGAAAGTTACTTTTAAAAGTAATGCATTACAATATTATGTTACTCCCTAAAAAAGTAACTAATTACGTTACTTAGTTACTTTTTATGGAAAGTAATGTGTTACGTTACTTTTGTGTTACTTTTTAAATATGAGCAGGGCTTGATTGTTTTTAATATAAGAAGTTCTAATTATAGCAAATGTAAAAGCCCTTTCACACCAAAAAGTGTAATGAATAAACCTCAGGCTGAAGGAAAAGTAAATTCACGTCTGTACAGTAGAACGCAGGAGAAGAAGGTTCAACACTCTTCAGCAATAAAAAACAATGAAGCACAATTGTTAGTTTATCTAAAGTCATTTTTGCTTATTAGTATGGTTGAACTGGATCATCAAAGGTCAGCAGCAAAGACATTGGTTAATAAAATGGGATTAGATACATTTGTGTTATTTAACATTTAATTATTGCAGGTTTGCGTCATATTCTGAGTTTGCATTTCACTGTTTTAATTCATTTTGATGAATACTAAATCTGTTTTTTGCGAGTGGGATGAATTAATGCACATTCACATTTAATATAGTACTACAGTAGCCTAACAGCATGTTCACTAGTGATGCGCAGATGGTGGTTGTATTATATTATACTGTTTCAGCTATTAAAATTTGTTCAGTTTTGTATGTAATGGCAAAGTGATTATATTTCGTTTCGGTTTTTTTATTAAGTTAATTTAGAAAAACGTTTGGAGCATTTTTTTGTTCGTTAAATAAGTTTTTTTTTTCTTAAAGTAGGCTAACGACCAAGCGGCCAGCGGCGGACCGCAGGCTGATCATTATGTCTGATCAATTTAGCCTTCTCAAATCATCATGACTTGCCTAAAATCAAATCTAGATATACTAAAACAGTTCAAGCATATAACAATGTTTAAACGTTAAACTTAGATAAATGCGCGCTGCATCCTAGTTTGTGCGGAGAGTAGAAGCTAAAGTGCAGGATATGGAGGCACCAGCACAATCAATTGCATTTTTTTCAGTGGAAACAACTTACGCTGTAATTTTTGCTCATAAAGGTGAGAGTAATACATCATTCGGAACTGTAAAGGGTCTACTTTTATTTGTGTGCCTCACAATATCAACAAAACGTTTTATAAAATATACAGTATAAAATAATTTTATAAAATAAAGAAAACAATGATGCACCGTCTCGTCTTGAACAGGAGTTCACAATAACTCAGCGAATACATGCCTCACAGACATGATAAATATATTTATAGAAAGCTTTAAATGACTACTTAACGAAATAAATCAAATCGAAAACGAAAACTCTTTCATTATAATCCGTGAAGACGCACTTCTCTCTAAAGGCGCGTCTAATGAGGAGATGGCGAGTCAGGATCATCATCTTCATCTTTGCGACACTGACACAGAAAACACTAGTTTATTAGTAAATAATTCAAATATCTCCTTACTATTTCCTCGCGATATACATATCTATGGGTATAAACACAAGCATTGACTTGACTAGAGCGACCGTGATCAGCTCCGGTGGCCGCGTTGGAGCCGTAATGCGCGGCAGACGTGATGCGCAGATCAGCTCTCACATCACTAAATCTGCTGTTAAAAATGAACCATCCATTCATCATATCATCGTGCAAAACTAAGAATTAGTCTAATTAGATTCATTGTAATGTGACGATCGGGTGCGGGTCGGGTCGGTTATCTAAATCAGAGAAAAATATAGGTGCGGGTGGGTGGCGGGCGGATAATTTATTTGAAGCAGTGGATTCGCCTGACGTTTGAGCTCATCCGCGCATCTCTAATGTTCACACAGCGCACTGTCAGTCAATAAATGGAAAAAAAGTAACTGGCGTTACTTTTTTGAAAAAAGTATATATTTATATATAGATATTTTCTCGTAAATTAAAAAAGTAATGCGTTACTTTACTAGTTACTTGAAAAAAGTAATATTATTACGTAACTCGCGTTACTTGTAATGCGTTACCCCCAACACTGCTAGTCAACCAATTAACGTTCTGCAATGAGTTTAGCTCCACCCTTTTGGTACCCTTTGCTGTGCTAGGTACCCCAACGGAAGGGCACCAAAAAAGTGGTACGGTTCACTATTTTGGTACAATGCACAACTTCTGACAATGGAAACGGACATAATTGTGTACCGTACTGTACTGAACCGTACCGAGCCATAAGGTCCCTACCAACGACATAGCTACTTGTTAACAACCAGTCGGTGGTGTGTTTCTGAGAATCATCATAAGTCTAGATCGTAGAAACCATTGGCATCACTGGTCGTTACGGTCTACTACGATAACTATGCTTTTGGGAAACACAGCCTACAATACGTTAGCAACAACATAGCTAACAACCAATCAGAACATGTTTGACTAGATATTTGTGTAGCGGAAGTTCCACCTGAGTGATATTTAAAGGGATATTTCACCCAAAAATGAAAATTCGGTCATTAATTATTCACTCTTGTGTTGTTCCAAGTAAAAATCCCTTCATCTTTGGAACACAAATTAAGATATTTTTGATGAAATCCAAGAGCTTCATAAACAGCAACAAAATTTTTAGCAATGGCATAGCAACGTGCAAAAAATCAATCAGGGCTGCATTTTTGAAAAGTATTGTAAGCCCAGTTAGATCATAGAAATAACTTACTCAGAACATGAGCAACTGCATAACAAACCATTGTGGTGACGTGTTTCTTCAGAGCAGTCTAGTTTCTTGTTATTCTGTTTCCCTCATGTATTGCTATTAAAGCCTCATGTTGTGGTTTATGAGTGTGCGTTCACTAATTAGATGAAGGAAGTTATTTGTGAGTGTGTTCTGGTGTTGTCACGGTCCGGTGGCTCTTTCGCACTCTTTGCAGCTGCTGCCTCAGGCAAACACACCAACGAAGAGATGGATAAAGAAACAAGGAGGAATAAACGGTTGAACTGGGAGAGCCTGGTTTTGATAATAATGACGGATTGGTAAGTAGAGAGGTCATGTGACAGTGTCCAGCTGATGAAATGTCAGTGATGAGCAAACGTCTCAGCCTATAGGCTTCTCTCTCTCTGTTCGGCTGGACATGCGGGTGTATATGTGCGTTACGTAACCGTCTGTCTCATAGCTTTAGCATCACACACTATGGAGGTTGTTTTTCCGAAGGCAGTGCTGTTCAGAGACTCAGATCTCTCCAGTTAAAGTGAGTTTTCAAAGCTAAAATGTAAATCAGATCCTGAAATATGTACATAATTATGCCTCAGTGTGTGGTTTTTACTATGTAGTGTACTTTGCTTCCACTAGAGGGCCGTAGTGCACTGATGCTTGATATAGCAATGGCTGTCAGAGGGGAGGTAGGTGTGTGTGCAAGTGTGTGGGTCACAATCGCTAGAGAATGTGTAGAATGTTGTTTATCTGCGTCAGCTCTTTATTGGCTGCTGGGATTGTGGTCTGACCATGTGACCTGACATTGTTATATCATTTACTAAAATTAGCACAAACACTTACAAACTGCATGTACTTACTAACACAAACACAAACAAGCCATCTTTAAGATACGATCACTGTTTTGAGATACATTTGAGCCAAACCCACAGCCTTTATTGTGGTGTTATGGGTATATTCATAGATTTACAAGCACCAAAACAACACTCGTGATAAACGCTCACAATCACTCGCTCGCCTGCTGAAAGGATGACAATGTGTCCAGACACCGTAATATACAAAGCTGTCACGCTCGCAAGTACACGGACACCTTGGCGCACAGCACAGTAATCTGGCACACGGCATACAACACAACACAACACATGAATTCATGCCCTGCTTTCCCAGGCCCCTGCCTCCTCCCCACTCCAATGACCGTTGACAACCTCACACTGAATTGCCTATTAGTCATTTTCATCGCATGTAGTCCCACCTCACACCCTCCCACACGCGTGGAAGACCGTATATGTTCTCTTCGATCAAGAGAAAGTGTGCTCTATCAATGTCTCAAACGGGTCAGGGTCTTTCAGAAAGGACGTCTAGCTTCCAACTGCATTGTGAATATTGCAGTAAGGGAAGCCCACTTGCACTTATATATAAATATAATAAACAATATACAGGTGTGTGTGTGTGTGTATATATATATATATATATATATATATATATATATATATACACACACATACATACACATATACATACATATACTGTATATGGACCAATTCTCACTATTAACTAGTTGCTTATTAGCATGCCTATTATCAACATATTGCTTATAAAGCACATAATCTACATGACCATATTCTACATCCCTAATCCTACCCAATACCCAAATTTAACAACTATTAATAAGCAGCAAATTAGTAGTTTGAGGCAAAAGTAGTAGTTAATGGTTTATTAATTGACACTTAAAATAAATTGAGAATCGTCCCTTAAAATAAAGTGACCGTGAAATTTGGTTAATATTAATAACATATTTTAATTATATTTACATTTTCTTAAAAGATGTAAATAAAAATAAAAACATTTCAATTAATGTGCAATTTGCCCTATTATATATTTATTATTTCTCTCTCTCTCCTTCTACCGGGAGAGAGAGACTTAAGACTGGTTTTGACACAAGACACAAAACCAGTCTTAAGTCGCTGGGGAATATTTGTAGCAATAGCAAATATTTGTAGCATATCAAAACTTAATTTTTGATTAGTAATATGCATTAATAAGAACTTCATTTGGACAACTTTAAAGGTGATTTTCACAATATTTAGATTTTTTTTGCACCCTCAGATTCCAGATTTTCAAATAGTTGTATCTCAGCCAAATATTGTCCTAACAAACCATACATCAATGGAAAGCTTAAAGTATAAATCTTTTTCGAAAAATTGACCCTTATGACTGGTTTTGTGGTGAAGGGTCATAAATAAATAAATAAATGTTATAAATAAATTATTATATAATTAATCATTAATTAATGCATTAAATGGATGATCCTTGCTCAAATTGATTTTACCTGAAAGAGTTTCAGAGAGCAATATTTTATTTCCATGTATTTTCTCTGGAAATCAAACCGGCGACCTTACTGTTGAAAAGAAAGATAACGTGGTGATTATTAGAGGAACGAGGAGGGTAAAAAAAATTCTTTGAAGACGTTGCTTAGTGATGGACTATACATTTGCACTAGCATATTTGTCCCAATTGTATTATGAGCATAAGTCTGTTAGTCATCAGCAATCAACAAGCATCAGTTTTCTCCTGTTTTGTATTCATCTGAAAGATTTTCATCCAAGAAAGAGTATTTGATTGTCTTCATTATCAATAGACAAACATGTGGGTGTGTAGGAAACTAAATATTGTTTCATGTGTTTGCAATATTTATTCTGAACCTCTCTGCCCTGGCAATGTTCTGGTTTATACACTTCTTTCCTTATCACAATGACTCACTTGGATTCTCTGCCAATAAAATGCTTACCCACATACACAGTTCTGATTATCATTCCGATACCGTTCCTGTCAGAAACGCTTACATTTCCTACTTCCTCAAAAAAAAAAAAAAGAGACTCGTGCACTAGGTCACTTTGAACAATGAGGTAAAAACTATGTCATTTTGAAAGTCCTTAGTCATGGTGACTATTACAAGTTACTCGGACCTGTTCTATATTTCATCAGACTGACAGAGCATATCCTCAGGCAAGCTTTAACTAGAATTTGAATGCCGTTTTGTGATTTGCCAAAATTGATGTCACTTTGACTTGATTTGCTTAAAGGATCGTATTTGTGTGGCTCCACTGTAATCAGTTGAATCAGTGGATGCTGGCTTTGGCTCAAGAACCGGAGTTCTCTGTGATTGGCTGAAACTGAGTGATGTAACAAGTCACCTCTGATTGGCTGATCGGTAGCGCTGGGGGTCATTTGAGTTAACGTGAACGAGGCCATCTCTATAGTGTAGCATCTCCATAGCAACCCCATGGAGGTCAGTGTCTGCGAAGGCATGCATGAGTCATTTTTTTTTAAAATAAATGTCCTGTATTGTATGTTTTTGAAACTACTAAGCATTTGTAAATATGGTTAGTAATGAGGGGGATGAAAGAAAGAACGTGGAAGAAAGAGGAGGACAAGAACTGCTCAAAAAGTAAAAACTGTATGCATGACCATGCATTTAGCTCATGTACATTTAGAAGTCTAAATTCTTGAGCTTTGGCAGGAAAGCAAATCCAGAGAAAACATAGATGCACAAGCTTGAAAGCTGTTGGAGAATCTACCTTGACAGTTTTGGTGCCTCATTGCAGAATGTATTTATTTCACATTATTATCATTGCCATAGGAACACATTATTAATGAATCCGAGGACCTGAACAGATCATAGTACAACACTATGTGAAGCTTGCTATAGCTCAGGGGTAGGCAACGTCGGTCCTGGAGTGCCGCTGTCCTGTAGAGTTTAGCTCCAACCCTAATCAAACACATCTGAACAAGCTAATCAAGGTCTTCAGAATTACTATGGCTACAGGCAGGTGAGGTTTTTTTTTTCAGGGTTGGAGCTAAACTCTGCAGGACATTGCCTACCCCTGCTATAGACTAATTATAGTCTAACTGTCACGGGACGTGGTTGTAGTAATTGGCGCACGACGAAGGAGTAGACGAAAGGAGTCTTTAATGAACATCAACACACGAATTTCCATTGAAATAACATTAATCCAGGACAAAAGGTGAACAGAAATTGATGGCTTATAAAGAAAGGCAAGCAAAAGGAGCAAACGAGATGATTAATCAACACAGGTGAAACAGGACGAACGATGATTAACTAATGAGAACAGGAACTAAACCAAATAAGGACAAACAGGAACTTAAACATGTGACACTATCGAGGTTAAATGAAAGTGACACTAGTTAACTATATTTGAAGTTACTAATAAAAAGTTGTAAACTACATTGAAGCTACTTAAAGACCAGTGTTGCTATTTTGAACTAAAATGATAATTGAAATAAATCTGATATAAGAGTTCATTTGCAAAAGCAGATAACTCCGTTTTTAACAATTTTCAAAAATCATGTTTTTTCATTGTGCATTCAAATTAATCTCAATCATACTGCAGTCGGGTTATTTTGATTAGGTAAAAAATACAGCTAACTAACACAAAACATGATAACATAATAAAAAACATTATTTTTGAACATTTTAAAAACCTGAATGATCTGTTTTTGCAAATAAGTTCTTCAATTCTTTTTAAAAATAATTATAAATATTAGATGCAAAACAAACTTATTTCATTTAGTTGCCAATAAAACACTTCTTATTTCAGCTGAAGTAATAAAAGTACTTGAACAATTTAAAAAAAGCTAAATATTAAAATCATTGAAGCTATTTAAGGGCCAGTGTTGTTATTTATTGAAGTAATAAAAGTACTTAAAAATTTTGAAATAGCTAAATAGTAAAAAACAAAATTACTACATTTATATATACTAAATTTATATAGTATATAAGTAATACTAAAATAACACTGCACTAAATACAACTATATAGTTTAAAGAAACTTAAAAAAAACATTTTATTAAAAAAAGTAAAAATAAAATATTCAAAAAAAAAGTAGATCATGTGCAGGGCTTTTGTGAACACTGCTTGTATAAATCAGTCAATCTATTTCTTGAACCATTTAATTGAAATAAACAGTCAGAACAAAACAATGTTAAAACGAACAATCTAAACTAATCAAAGCACTGAAATTGCGCTACAGAGAGAGAGAGAGAGAGAGAACATTCTAGAAGAGCGTTCGATCACTTCCTCTGCTGTAAGTGTAAAATACATTGTGATATACAAACTTGTTAGTTTGTTTCTGGAAAAGCTGTACAATATTGAAAACAGCTGAGCTTCGTGTTACTCAAAAACATTCATGGCTGCTTTTAGTAATGCTACGCTAGACCACAGATGAGCATGTTTGACTTTCCCAGAGATCTGAATGTGTCTCGTTTCGTGTACAATTCACAAATATCAGCAATGACACATCTGTTAGCTGGTTTCACAATGGATAACAATTTGCTCAGCTGTTTTTCCATCACAATGCCCTCCAGCCTCTGAAGACACAGCGATGAGTCTCTCATTCTCTAGAAACCTCCAGAGGATTCTGTACGTTAGCTGCATGTGACAATGAGTCGTGACAGTGGAGGGAAGTGACCGTGTCATGTGATTCACAGCAGGTCAACACCCTTTTTCCAGTGACAAACACCCTTTTGACAGTTATCCATCTGCTACTTTTTTAATTCTCTCCATCTCTTTACATTATTCTGTTGAACTACAAGTCACAGTCTTTGTTGGAATACAAATGGCTAGATGGTTTAATTAACTGACTGGAGGATTTCCTACAGCTAGATTCGATTACAAATCATTAACTTGGCCTCTAAACACTGTACAGTAGAGCTCATTAATTTTGTGTCATAGATATGTCAGAAAGTACACACTTATGGAGTGCGCTGCAGTTTGGGGGCCATTTCTATTTTAAGGGGGCCATTCGTACTTGTTTCCGGTGTTTGATAGAGGAGGTCTGTGCTCTTGTTTGCATGATCTAAATAGGTTCTTCCTCTGTTTTCCTCCGTCAGATATCTCTGATAAGTGACTGGGTAGTCATAGAGATGAAGTGAATGAGTAAAGATTTGTCTGTATAATTCATTAATTGGGGGCCATTGATCGGGATTGGTGTGTGTGTGTATGTGTGTGTGTCAGATATAATGCACCATAAAAGGTAATTTTAGAGACAAACACTCCTCTCATTTCAAGCAAGCTGACAGTATCGAATAAACACAATCTACCGTTAACCGCCAAACGTTTTAGATAGTTGTGGTGAAACTCAATCAGAAACTGGTCCAGTCGTCAGATTCAAACCAAGACATCAACTGTCATATCAGTGTGGCTTTGTGCCGATTTTATAGTTACATTAAAAAAAAAAAATTGTTTCAATTGGCAAACTGCTGAAAGAGTTAAACTGAAAGAGTTAACTAAGACTGCTTACCATACTGTAAAATTTTTGGTCCCACTTTATATTATGTGGCCTTAACTACTATGTACTTATATTTAAATTAATCATTTGGTACAATGCACTTATTGTGTACATACATGTTTTTATGTTGTACTTATATTCTAAAAAATACCTGCATGTAGTTACATCTGTAATTAATTTCTGTAATTACATTTATAATTACACTGTTGACCCATCCCTTACACTTTAACCCACCCTTAAACCTACCCATACCACCAAACCTGTCCCTAACCTTACCCGTATCCCACATCAATAGCAGAAAAAGTGTTTTGCAATACAATATGACCACAATAAGTACATTGTACCTATTTTATGTTGTAAGTACATAGTAAGGCCACTTAATATAAAGTGGGACCGTTACTTGCCATTTCTTTTGTAATTATTTGTGAGTGAAAATTGCTTCTACATCAATTTTATTCTGATAAAACCCTATTGTACAAACCTGCAATCATGTGGTTTGTTGAAGAAACGTGTCTTAGCAATTTCTACGTGAATAAATGTGTGTATATTTCCTGGCGAAAGAAAGAAATTAATGAAAAACTCCCTCAGATTTCCTTTAAAAAGGGAGACAAGTAATAACTAGAGATCAGAATATCATATAATCTAGATTTGAACCACAAGAAACCACCCTAAAGAAACCACCTAGCAGTGTCCTAGCAACTCACAAAGCAACTGAAAAGCAACGCCACAAAAACTGCCTCAACTTTAGGAACCACATAGCAACACTCAGTAACATAGTAGCTCACATATTTGGCAGAAAATGTAGTTTTGATTGAGAAAGAAGGGAAAGTTCATGTACATAGGAATATATACGCACACAGACAAAATCAGATCTTGATTGACCTAGCAGAGTATGCCTGTGAATAGAAATGTCACCTATTCATATCTAGAACCCAGTTTAGCTGGTTTAGTGTTGATTAACGTGTGAGAAGTTTGTGGGCTGTGAGAATGAAATGTTCAGGGATTCTACAAAGTCAGTCATATCTTAAGTGTAAATATGAAAAGTGGTCGCTCATGTTAAGAAGTGTGTAGCTGATAAAGTTATGCTCAGGGGATGTACAAAATCTGCATTCATTTGAACATTAGATCTGGCACAGAGTAGTGTGAAGAGAGAGACAGTGGGAGAGAAATAACTAGAGATGAAGATGAGTAAAGGTAATAGATTTTGGAGTCAACAAGGATAATAGATTTTATATTCAGTAAGGATGCATTAAAATGTTCAAAAGTGACAGAACAACATTTATGGTACAAAAGATTTCTATTTGAAAAAAAACGTTTTTCATTTTGTTCTTTCTGTTTGTCAAAGAATCCTGAAAAAAAAAAACAAAGTGTCACGGCTTCCACAAAAATGTTGAGCAGCACAACTGCTTTCAAAATTGATAAGAAATGTTTCTTGAGCAGCAAATCAGCCTGATTTCTGAAGGATCATGTGACGCTGAAGATTGGAGTAATGATGCTGAAAAAGTTGCCATCACACTAATAAATTACATTTAGAAACATATTCAAATAGAAAAACTATTTAAATTGTAATATTTTTTCCACAATATCACTGTTTTTGATGTATGTTTAATCCAACATTGGCAGCTATGGTGAGCATAAGAGACAAAAAAAACAAACAAAAAAAAAACAACAAAATCAGACTGACCCCAAACTTTTGAACAATATTTTGTATTATTGATTTATACATTGTCTGTGAGATTTAGTAAGTATTTGGATTTGTTGTTTTTTCCACATTTGAAAGTACCTTAGTACCCAAAGGCAAATCTGAATCATCCTATTTCTTAAAGGAACATTACAGTTTCGGTATAAGTTCATCTCTCTGTCAGCAGTATTTGTGTCATGCTGTCAATTGCCACATTAAAGAATTTTCACTCATTCCTCAGTTAGTAGAGACAAAAATGGGTTTAAAGTAATCCACCGACAACTTGAGTTAAAGGGGTCATATGATGCTATTTTAAAGCTCATTATTTTGTGTATTTGGTGTAACAGAATATGTTGACATGCTTTAATATTTGAAAAAAACATTTTTCAAATACTGTACATTATTGTAGTTCCTCTATGCCCCGCCTCTCTCAAACGCGTCGTTTTCTACAAAGCCCCTCCTTCCAACAAGTGCCGTGTGCTTTGATTGGCCAACTGACCCAGTGCATTGTGATTGGCCAAACACCACAAGCACGTGTCGGAAATGTAATGCCCCTTACCATAATCGCGAGCTTCAGCTTTCAAGTTAGTTTTATCACTTAAAGCCCAAAAGGGGAACAGAGTCGCGTGACAGATACAGTGATGATGCTCGTATGTATTTGCAGTACACAAGCCGTGGTTAAGACGATTTCTGATGGGCTGTACACTCCACTGTGATGTGACCCTGTTCCCCTCACACACACACACACACACACTCACACACGACGCGTTAAGCGCAAAACTCCGCATTTGAACAGTCAATAGCAAATACTTGAACTAATAACAAAACATACTTACAGTCGCTGATTCAGAAGCACCAGATTGTCATAGCAAAGTCGGAATTGACCCTTTTTTTTTTTTTTAGAAATAGCCTTCATGCATAGCCAGCCTTGAACTCTACTAGGTTCACGAAACTGTTGTCCACAAAATCCGTTGCACAAATTCGAACATTTGGGTTATGCTGTTGTGTTGTAAACAAATCTTAACCAATGATTCCTAATTGCATCTACTTTCGGAAGGCCAAATAAAGTGCTTTTGCTTTCGCATAGAAACGCACAGCGTCTCCCTGACATGGCTGCATCAACACTACTGCGGTTACTGAAACCACGCCTTCTTTCTTTGCGTGCACATTTGTGCGGCATTACGCAAATATTTCCACATCGTGACACAGACATGTGGGGGCGTGTTTGAATGAGCCGTTTTAGGGGGTCGTGGACGAGTCTTAACTTTTATAAAGAATATCTCTTTGGGTTTGAGACTTTGCAACTTTAGAGATCTCATCTATGCACGAACAGCTTGTAACACTCCAAAGAGAAAGGAAAACTTGAAATCGCATCATATGACCCCTTTAAAAATGCTAAATGTAAAGACTATTTGTGACCTGTGCTGGGTAAATGAGTCGGAATGCGTACAGGGTACAGGCAAAAAATTGAAAAATGTCAATTTTGGTTGAATTCGAGGTTCACACAAAAATGAGTTCATTAAGTTCTCGTCTAACAATCCCAATGCTCCAAAAAGTAATTAAACATCTTAAATGAAAGACGCATTTCTCAGACAGCGTGTGATCCCGATATTAGATACTATACTAGATTACAGTATGTATTTCAAAATATCTGTCATGGTGAGTATTCACGTAAACAATCTGTTATGTCTTAAGTGAACATTTGTGTAACTGTTGGGGAAAAACATCTAATGTGTAACATTATATTAGATTGGTGCATTACAGTAGGTCTTAATATATAAGCTGCCTGTCTCAATGTTAAATCAAACAATAAAAGAAAAGAGAGAATCACTCGCTGCTCTTGCTTGAATTGCTTTTGTAGTTTTAATAAAGTTTATTTCTAATGAACACACTAAAGTGATTTTTACATTTGATTAGCCTGTTTGTTTTTCTTACTTGAATACTTTTGTTTAGATGTAAAGTTAAAAAAATCTCATTTGTTTCTCTTATATTTTTTTTTGTGTTTATTTGCATCTTTGTTATAATTTTAATAGCAAAGATGAAATAAAAATAGCTATATTGTGATTATCAATATATTAATATTATCAATATATCAATAAAACAGTTTTGAAAATGACTGAGCTACACATGTTTGAAGTCGGTAGAGTCGGTAGTGAAGTCAATTATGAGAAAAATCGAGTTCCAAAGCAAAATCACCTAAGAACGTTTCATCTTTTGCTCCAATTCTTTTCTTAATAATAATTAGTAATTATTATTCATCTTTTAATAAGTTATTATTTCAAGTAATTAGTTTAATCTTTTCCTCCACTTCTTTTCTTAATAATAATTAATAATGATTATTTAGAAGTGGAGGAAAAGATGAAACTTTGTTGGACGATTTTGCTTTGGAACTCGATTTTTCTCATAATTGACTTTGTTGACTATCGACTTCAAACATGTGTCGCTCAGTCATTTTCAAAACTGTTTTATGGAGCTGTTGTCTACTGAAAGTTTATTGGGAAAGACATTTCATTAGCTGAACGATCGGTATATTGTTAAACAACAGTCCAGTCCGTGGAACACACTGTATTCCATCCCCCATAGCTTTGTTTCTTTCCTGTCAGAAATTAAATATATGCCTAAGCTCTATTATATACAATATTTAAATATTCTATACAAAAAAGTATTGTTTGGGCTATTTGAGTTGCAACATCATTTTAGGAGGATATGTTTTTTAGCCAAATGAATTTCTGGTAATATGAATAATGAACTTCTGAGCAGTGTTGGGCTTACTCCAAAAATGTAATTTATTACTAGTTACTCCTTTCAAATGTAATATTATTACATTACTTGTTGCATTCTGGCAACAGTAATCAGTTGCACTAATTAGATTACTTTTCTTTCACGCCCCACAGAAATTGTAATTGCATGTCTTCCCCGCAATATTCCTCTGAAATTTTACTAACAAAATATTTCCGCCTCATAATTTCACCAAAATCAACACTAGATTGCAGTCAGAAGTTATTACAGAAGATTGATAGCATAGTTTAAGTAGAAGTGTTGTATTAATCCCATTGTGCAGCTTGAAGTCAATTGTAGCTGTAATATCTCTGTTACTCATATACAATTATATTTCTTGATGTATTTTATCAAAAGAAATCACATAAGGTCATAAGAAAATTTTGAATTCTAGAAATACAATTTATATCATGATCAGAGGGATGTAGGTGGGCAAGCCATGTAATGCAAGAGTAGTAATGCCACAATTTACACAGTGTTCAGATAATCTTTTCTCCTGACAAAATCAATGTAATGGCAATATTTCCATCCGCTGAATGTAAGCTTTTCCATATTCCAAGCTTGCCTGCTTCACTGATGACTTCATGTGCCTGTGCAAGTCTTGAAAATTATGAAATTTTTGGAATTATTGGATTGTTGGATTTCAAACCAATAGGTGTTGAGGCATCAAAAGTAACTAAGTAACGAGCCGTTTTATGGATGGTAACTGTAATATTACTGAAATCTTATTAGTAATTAGCTACACTACTAGTTACTGCAAAAAGTAATATTATTACTGTAACTAGTTACTAGTAACTAACTAGTTACTGCTCAACTCTGGTTGTAACAAGAAAATTGGTTAGTAAACAATTCTGTCACCCTAGTCTCATGTAACTAAGTAACAAGCCTTTTTATGGATGGTGACTGTTATATTTTTACTAAAATCTTATTAGTAATTAGTTGCACTACTAGTTGCTGCAAAAAATATTATTACTGTAACTAGTTAGTAGTAACTAACTAGTTACTGCCCAACACTGATTGTGACAAGAAAATTGGTTAGTAAACACTTTTGTCACCCTAGTCTCATGTCTCAACTGTAATATTAATGAAATCTTATTAGTCATTAGTTACATTACTAGTTACTGCAAAAATTAATATTATTACTGTAACTAGTTACTAGTAACTAGCTAGTTACTGCCCAATACTGGTTGTGACAAGAAAATTGGTTAGTACACTATTTTGTCACCCTAATCTCATGTAACTAAGTAACGAGCTGTTTTATGGATGGTAACTGTAATATTACTGAAATCTTATTAGTAATTAGTTACACTGCGGATTACTGCAAAAAGTAATTTTATTACTGTAACTTGTTACAATTTGTTACAACTTGTTACAAACTATTTACTGCCCAACACTGGCTGTGACAAGAAAATTGGTTAGAAAACAATTGTCAGCCTAGTCTCATGTAACTAAGTAACAAGCTGTTTTATGGATGGTGCCTGTAATATTATTACTGAAATCTTATTAGTAATTAGT
>JAFVLL020023145.1:0-10736 GCA_021397915.2 Tor tambroides | reverse complement strand
AATGTTTATACGGCTGCAGTGAAAGTTGAGTCATCTCAAATCTCCTGTTTCAAAAGTCCTTCAACAATCTGCTTGAGCTGAAATATATATGAGTGCGCTGCTCGCCACGAGCTACCTCACATAGTTACTGGAGAACCGGCTTCGACGACAGTGCTTCGCTGAGAGTTCGGGCTGCTGTGTAAACATGCACAATGACCCATGAAAGCTCTCATGGGACGCAGCACTGTATGGAATATTTTCTTCATGGCTACCATATAGAAACAGTCATTCATGCATATGTATGTGCTATTGCAACACAGATGCATATCGCTACCATTTTCCACATATGTATTTTATTACGGTAGACAAATTCATGAGTTAAATATATACCTTTTGTCCGTCTATCAAATTTATTGTGCATCGAGCCGTGATATGACCAGGTGAAAACTTCTGAAAGATCATAGATTTTTAAGATAATTGGTGATTGTAGAGTTTTTCATTCACAGTGACACTTTTGGCAATCGCTTGCAAGGTATACATTTTATCAGTTCATGCATTCCCTGGGAATCCTTTTAATGTTCCTGCAGATGGTCCAGTTTCAGTCACTGGATTTCTGCTTAGACACATACACGCTTTCATTTAGTCTGTCACCAACATTCACAAATGCTTTTACCCAGAAGGCACCTGGAACAGTGTCAAATAGATAAATATTCATGGATGGAGAAAAAGATGATGCTTGGAGAGAATGCTGGTGTACATATAGTATGTTAGGATGTGTTTGAGCAATTATCAGCTATGGCGGCCTTGGCAGAGAAGTGTGTGTGTGTTTGTGTGTGTGAGAGAGAGAGAGTGTTTGGTATGGAGTGCAGATTACAGGAGAATTCCCATTCATTTTCCATAGAGAAATGTATATATTTGAATTTATATAAAATCTATTATATTTAATAATGTATCAAACTTTCAAGACAGACATTCTTAGGTCTACCAATCTGTTGGATCCCTATAGTACTTGTACTGTATATATTTTCTTTTCTTTTCTTTTTAACTTCAGTAAACTTTTACATTAAATCAAGTCAATAATTTTATACTTTACTATATTTTTTTATTCAGTTCACATCATCAGTGCTTCATAGGTTTATTGCTTCTTTAAAGGGATAGTTCACCTAAAAATTCTGTCATCATTTTCTCACCCTCGTGTCATTTCAAACTTGTATGAGTTCTTTCTTCTGCTGAACACAAAAGAAGATATTTTGAAGAATGTGGGTAACCAAACTTGTATTTCTTCCCCATAAAATATCCTCTTTTGTGTTTAGCAGAAGAAATAAACTCATACAGGTTTGCAACAACATGAGAGTGAGTAAATCATGACAGAATTTCCGTGAGTGGGTGAACTATCTCTTCAAGTAGTCTTTTTTCCCCTCTGATTCTCAAATGCTTTTTGCTTCTAATCAAACTGTGATTAATCTTGTAGCTGGTTGAGTTGGTTCAAGGCTCATAACTAGTTATTGACATATTATTTGAAATCCTTAAGGAGAAAATGAGTGGGGAAAATACTTCCGGAATCAAATCCGCTGAAAAAAGTGGGCTGTCACTGCTCAGCTTTATTTGTGCATTTCCTTACGTGAACCTCTTTGAGAGCCAGAAATAATACATTAAAAATGTCATGCTAAATATTGTGATTGAAATCTAAGAAACTGTTTCAGTGCTCAAGAAAGACATCTCAAATCTCCCCAAGAAACTGCCTGAACTATTTGCTTCGGACAGCATGATCCTATAGTCCAAAAACTTGCAGCAGACATGCAGCAATGATCCAGCCAGCACCTGAAGTGAGTGAACGCAGGTTTGAAACGTGTGAGAGGATGTGTTTTGCAGCTGCAGTGCTGATTGCTGCTCATCTGTTCATTTCATCACCTTGTATTAACTAAATAAGTCTGACATCTATAGAAAGGCCTGGATTAGAATCATCATCAGACTTTCTTTACGATCTGCTGTTGCAGCTATCCTCTGCGTGCCTTTGGGTGCTCCGACAGTCCATTGTCTCTCCAGGAAAAGTCTCATGGTCCGCTGTAAATCTGCCATGGAACGAGAAGCTCTCCTACGCGAATGCCGCCACAGCCTCGCTGGCCAAATCCCTGACTTGGCCGGCGCTGTTTGCTTTTTTGGCAGGTGTCTGTAGCTCACGTCTGCTGATTCCATCAGAGGTATTAGTTACTTTACCTCCACCCCTCCACCTCCTCCCTGTGTTCTCATTAAGCATGCAGAATCCATTTGTTTAGCGAGCAGCGGAGGGAGTGACTGTGAGCACACCCAGGCTGCAGATTGATTTATTAACTCTGATTTGTACCTGGGAGATGATCACAGTGTCTCTGCTGTTTGAATTTCAATTGGGAAGGGCTTCCCTGCTCACCGAGAATCTTCTAAAGAACTTTTCCTAACCGGTTTTGCTTCAGGACCCGGATTTTACATTGAATTTAGTTTTAATACACTTCCTGTTACATTTACTGTCAAATGTGGGATGGCAACCTGTATATTTTACTGTTCAAAATTGTACTATATGTACAGTATATCATTACTGAATGTAATGGTACTGTAATATATCATCTTACCTGAACTATTTCAGTCTGTTTTATACTTTAAAATCACACTCAAACACAAAAGATCATCATGAAGTTAAAATAAAATAAAATAATGCAACCAATTTAATAACAAATTGTTACATAACTTACTCCAATGTACATAAATGTGATTCTGAACCACAAAACCGTAAGGAGTCCATTTTTTTGAAATTGAGATTTATACATCATCTGAAAGCTTGAATAAATAAGCTTTCCATTGATGTATGGTTTGTTAGGATAAGACAATATTTGGCAAAATCTGGAATCTGAGGGTGCAAAAAAATCTAAATACTGAGAAAATCACCTTTAAAGTTGTCCAAATGAAGTTCTTTGCAATGCATATTACTGATCAAAAATTAGGTTTTGATATATTTACGGTAGGAAATTAGCAAAATATCTTCATGGAACATGATCTTTACTTAATATCCTAATGTTTTTTGGCATAAAAGAAAAATCGATAATTTTGACCCATACAATGTATTTTTGGCTATTGCTACAAATATACCTGTGCTACTTACGACTGGTTTTGTGGTCCAGGGTCACAAATGATAACGAAAATAATAAGAAATGTATCTACTTAAAATATAATTGCAGAGGAACTTCTGGGAATATACTTTTTTGCTATTTTTCACAGTAAATTATAAAATTACCATTTTTATATACAAAACTCTTATTTTAGTATCATTTATAGTATTTATTATATTTTAAATAGCTTATATATTTTCAGTTTTCGTTTTAATATTAGTTTGAGTTTTATTCATTTTATGTGATTTTTTTGCTTTATTTCAGTTTGAGTTTTCGTAATTTTATTATTTCAACATTTATTTCAGTTAGCTGACAAGACAACATTTTAATTTGAATTTATTTTTATTTATTTATTTTTTGTAGTTTATGTAATATTTATATTTTATTATATTACAGCTCTATATATGTATATAGGCGTACAGCCTTTGGCATAAACAAAAACTTTCTGAGAAGTGTTTTTCTTCCCTTATAATAGGTGATAAGCTTATTTATTTTTGCTATCTCAGTATGATTTGACTGAATACTGTCTGCAACAAAACTAGTGCCACTGCATGTTTACAACTTTATACTGCAGTATAAAGACATATATTGAAAAGATATTTATTGTAGAAATTATTTGTTTGGCTATATCTTGTGCCCCAGATGTCTGGAGCAATTCTATCTGCTCTCAGATAATGGTTTATGATGATTCTGCATATTTTGGTTCTTCAGGGGTTGGCGTTATTGGGAAGCATTCACTCCCTGCCTCCATTTCCTGTCCCGTTTAATCGCTTCCAGGTGAGAGGTGTTCTTCCGACCTCTTCTGGGAATGCTTATTAAAACTGTTTTCCTATTGATACCGTGGGTTAGATATTTACCAGATTTGACAAAGTAAAGATCTCATGTTTGGCATAATATTACAAAGGAAACATAAGTGAATTATTTGGCCTGAACAGCTGGAAATATAACATTGTTAAAGCGCAGGCTTGAAACTCAATCCTCGGTCCCACACCACATTTGGTTTTCATTCTTTTTCTCGAAAATTTAACAATAGCACCCAGGGATTAAGTCATGAGCCAGGTCGCAGCCAAACCAAACATCCTGCCTCCTACAGAATAATGAAGACAGATGAAAAAAGGAAACAGGTGTAAAGTGTACTTTTTTCTTTATATTTTCTCAAGGAGGCGTTTTACGCCGAGGTTGTCTTCGAACGAAACGAAGCCCGTCTAAAAAAGAAAAAACACATAGCAAAACAAGGGATGTTATTCTTCCTTCAACACAAACAGGGTTCCCGGGACGCGAGCTCTCTGGGATTTTGCAGGAGTGATGGGGCTTTCTCCAGCTCGCCTCTTAGCCGCTAGGATCGAGTTTCCCACCAAGGGGGGTGTGACAGCACTTCTACAACCAGATCTCACAACCGCATCCAGCGACACTTTGTCTCGGTGACCCGGTCACACTCTCCACACGCCCCTCTCGCTTCAGGGCCACACAAGGCCCAATTGGCAACGGAAATGATAATATTTCTTCAGCTGATACCGCAAGCGCTTTCGAGATGGAGCGATCGTGGTGAGAAAATGAGGTGTGGTTTTAGGTGGAGGTGATGACAGGAAGGAGGGACTAACCGGGAAGAAAAGCCACTGCAGTCACACGTTTTCTATGCCTTGTAATTAAAGTGAGAGTTTCTCCGGCTACAAACTGATTTGGTTTAAACAGTTATTCTGACAGGTGATATTTGCCTCCACCTAGGCTGTGAAAGACATGCATCTTTAAAGCTGTATTCATCGAGAGCCATCCGGTAACACTTGTCATACTCAATGACAGGTGGAGGAAAAGCAAGTAACAAGTGTTCAGCAATGCATGTCTCACTTCATAACCAAACGCGCGTCAAACGACATCAATTCCTCTTAGTTTAGATCGCCGTATGACCCATCGATGTCACTGAGATCTTTCCCATTCCTGCTCTGTACGGAATTTGCTAGTAGCTCTAACAGACATTTAATCGTAGCTCACGATCAAAACCGAGATTGGCTTTGACAAGAATGATGGATCACTTCTCAATAACTCACACCTGCAGAGGCCATTTGCTTGTGCCACACTGTAACACAATCGTCAAATCCAGGAGGGAACTGCAACCTACAGTGGGAGATACTCCTGAATATGTGCTCCACCGGTCTGTAGTGCAACACATGGTTTTGATGGGCCGATGTGATATTTCCAGAGCTCCTTCAGTGATTGTGGATTCCCTGGCTGGAGGTGAACTTTTGCACGGGTGATTTATGCACCTTCTGAACTATGCAGAGTTGGTGGAGGCCTCCTATGTCATCGTAGCCTGAGGCCTCAGGCACTTCCTGTTTAAGATGACTTACAGTTCTCTGTCAGTCTTCTGGGCCTGTTTTACTGCCGCCCAGCCCCTCGCTCAAGCAGCACTGGGCCAGGGCTGTCACTATGACATCATCAGCACACAGGAAGTGTGCTCATTCCTTACTCGACATATGCACAGATGGGCCGTACTTGAGGAGTGACATCACAGCATCAACTTCTGTGACTCATCCACACACCTGGAAAGGAAGTCACACTATTTCTTATAATATTTGTAGATATCAAGGGCACAGCAGGGAACAATAATCATATAAAAATGAAAAAAGATACATTATCAGATGAAAGTTTGGACATGCCTACTCATAAAATAAATAGACAGAGTTTAAACTACAGTATATACAGGGGCATTTTCTCCGAGGAGGCAAGGGAAGCAGTGCCTCCTCAAAAACTTGGATGAGAAAAAAATTGGTGTATAGAACAATGCAAATATTACAAAATATGACATTAAAAGGTGTATATATCACTCATCTTTTTTCTAAAGAAACATTGTCTGACATCGACAACAGCGGGAGTCCACATCTCGCTTGCCTCCCCTGAGCCCATTTAGTTTTAACAGACCCTCTAAAGACATGCAGTGAGTTTGGTGGTGGGGGGGGGGGGGGGTTATTGAGAATGAATGGGGGAAAGTCATGTGAGACGAGGCAATGCCTCCATCGTGATATGATTGGATATGAATTGTTATGATCAGCTGTGATTGGTTCATGCGATAAATCCCGCCTCTTGTGTTTGTACACGTTCCGCATTCGTGAAACAGTCTGAATGAACAATATAATGGCGTTAATGGGAAGACTAATTAAAAAAGTAAGTAAACAACTTAGATATAACTACTTTGTTACGTCAAAATAAGATTTAAAATGGCACGAAAACATGATCTGTGGGAGTTTTTAGTGAGTAATCAGTTTGGTGAAATTAAAAGTAAAAGCTTTAATGACTGATGATCCAAAAAATTCCAAAATAGTTAAAAGTTAACCATTAAAAAGAATAGCTGGACATAAGTTCACAAATAAAATATATTGTTTAAATTGTTGCTGCCTTGAATTGTTTTTTTTGTTGTTTTTTTTGTCTCTTTTTCTGATAGTGTAAGTAGTGTTTATTTAACCAAGAAAATGTGACTGGGCCATGAATTTACATTTGATTTTTTTAAAAAACTGAGGACTCTGCCTCCTCATTTCAGAACACCACTGCACACACATTTTGAGGAAAGCTGTGCATTCAAAGTGAATAAAGAACACAAAGAACACAAAGAACTTTCAGAGGAAGGTTTTCCCACTGAAATTTTCTAAGGCTTTTACATACTATTTCCTCTCTGTTTGCCATCCGCTTTAAGAAACATGAACGTTCTGTTTGGGGTTCTTGCTAAATCTTTACTTGCAAAGTTCATTTTCATCTAAGGCCCCTTTTTAGTCAAGCAGTCAAGTAGTCAAGTCCTTTATTGTCATTATGTAACACAACAAAATTTTTTGTGACAACCCCAAGGTGCATTTAAAATAATACAATACAAACGGTTAACAATATATATTCAAAAAACACAGTAGTAATAAATACAAGATGAAATAGTTAATAATAAAATTGCTATTAATAATTACTACTGAAATATCCATCAAACAACAACACAAAACATGAAATATTGAGTCTTTCTATAAATGTGCTAGTGGCTTTAAGCTTCAAAAGTTGTCCATCATTTGGCTGCACCGGTGGTTTGTTAGTGGAGGTTTTGGAAGCGTGGATCTGTTATCATAGGGCTGATGTATGGATGGCAGTCTAACACACAAAACTCTCCATGGGAAAACTCAAGATACTGATGGACACTGATAGCAGCCTTGCATCTGTGAAGAAAGACACTCTCCCACTCACACAGACAAGTGGATATTCATTGAGCAACAATCGGAGGGTCGTGGTTCTGCTGAGATGTGCTCATTCAGGGCTGTGGAGTCTGGAAGCGGCGTGTGTCTGGTCTCATGGACTGAGAGATAGACAGAGCTCTGATACTCCTACACGTTTTGGAGATAGCAGGCAGATTTCCTGTTCATGAGCTGAAGCTTTGATACAAGCTCTGCTGCCCAATGGCATCAAAGGCTCAGTGAATACCCACAAGATAAAGATACAAGACTTCAAATAACCTGCTGATGCTTTACTGTAGATGTGCAAAAAACACACGGTGGAGAGCATGCTCACATCAGCATGACCATTTCTTAAGTACACATGCATTTTAATGTATGCATTGAAACGTGAACATGAAAATATGTGAACGTTTTTTATTATTTAGTTATATTATTGTTTATTGCAAAATATATAAGAAAAATAAGTTAATTCAAGTTCTATTTTCTCAGAAAAATTTTGGCTTTACCAAAAAAAGTACTGATTATATATATTAATCAGTACATTGTGTTTTCTCTATAGCCTTTCATTTATATAATATATTTATATATATTTATACTAATTTTACTATTTTTTAAACTAATACCGATGTTTTTTCTTAAACATTTTTTGCACAAAATGTGGATTTTTAAGGTTAAGTTTTTTTTTCTCAATTAGTAAATATTTTTTGGGGAAAGAATGTATTGTTTACACTTTATTTTAAGGTGTCCTTGTTACAGTGTAATTATACATTTAAGTACTGAGTAATATTAATTAACTACATGTACTTACTATATGATTAGGGTTAAGATTAGGGTTTGGTTTAGGGTTACTTGCATGTAAGTATGCATAATATACTGTTATTGTAATAGTAAGTGTAACGTGTAACAAGGACACCTTAAAATAAAGTGGTACCAATGTATTTTTTAAAGATGTAAAATAAAAATAAAAACTCTCTCTGTCTCTCTCTCTCTCTCTCTCTCTCCCTCCCTCTAATTATTAGTAAAAAAAAATAGTAAGACATTTTTTTTTTCTTTTTGCTGTGTTCTCTCTTCAAACATTTCCATTGAAATTCTGCTTTGAGGTATAGCTGATAGCTAGTAAGAGTGATTTCAAGTGTAGACAGACGTGCTGTAAACTAGCCAGTGCCGACTGTGCAATTTGTGAGACTGTCAAACGCTAGAGGTAATCAAAAGGCCACCAGCTTCAAGTCTCAGATATTTCCCCTTCCTTAAATGTTTCTTTTGACATGAGCACAAATCACGTTCGGAATATCTCCCTCATTCTGTCTTATCCAAGCAGAAAGCTCAGGAAAATGACTGCGCTGGAGTGATTTCAGGAATGATTGATTCTGATCTGCATGGGTCACTGTGTCTTTACGCAGGTTCAGCGCATTGCGTTTGAGGGCCAAAACTCTAAAAAATTGAATGTGGTCTTTGGATAAGGTTTCAAAAATATATCCCATCAACTGAGCAATGCTGGCAGGCAGAGCAGACCAAAAGGTCGAAACCTTGGAAGGATGAGCCTTGCTGTGAAGTTTGGAGCGGAGCTGGAGATTTCTGGCCTGAGATGGTTCACCCCATGCTGAGAAGCACAGCATAAAAAGTGACTTTTATAAGTCGATGGACTGTTGATGTTTTAAAACATTGTGAAAGTGAAAAAGAGGCTGCGCTTTACGCAATAAAGATGCTTGACAAAATATTTTCAAGCCAAATGTAATCTTTATTTTTCTGTTTCTGTACAAAAAGCACGGGATCACAGGAAAAAAAACTGAAATAAAAACGAAGGAAAAACATGCATTTATTTACAGCATGGTCAGAGAGAAAAAAAGGAAAGTAGAATACATCTCCCTATCTGAATTCTAAAGACATTAATTAAACATTGTGCTTTGATATATTTTGATATAATATTTCATATTTCACAAAGATGCAGTACCTTTCTCCATTTCACCTCGAGTTCAACATTTCCAAAGAAAACAGGTTTTGAAAAAGAAAGCAGAAGCCAGCTCTCTACATCTATGACAAAAAAACCTTTCACAAGCTATTAGGAAACGGAATGCATGGGTGAAATGGATGGACGTACGTGTGTGTGTGTGTGTGTGTGTGTGTGTGTGTGTGTGCACGCGTGTGTGTGTATGTGTGTGCGTCTCCAGCCAAGCTGGATCTCTGAGATGTTTTCATGTGAACTTTGAAATTGAATTCAGCTGTTTTAGTATAACAGGGCACTGTCAAATTGTATTTTTTTTTTACCCCATTTATGTCTAAACCCCAAAAGGACGAATGTGAAGTAATTAGGTCACCTGTGAAATTAAAAGAGGTCTTCAGAAACCACAATTTCTTTCACATTTCATCTTAACAAACACACCTTCACTCACTTCAGGAAAATAGAGAAAAATCCTGACTGGAATATTAAAATTGCATTGTTTCCAAGTGGTCAGTCTGTGATATTTAATCACAAACAGAAACAAAACCAAACATGACTAAGAAACCTCCTTCATGACGATGACAACCTGTAATACGATGATTTCCAAAGTCATATTTCCTCAATGATTTTCCACATTTTCCTAAAACATTGCCGTTTCATAAGTATTTAAATGCATCATATCTCAGACTGGTTTTTTGATTTGCTGATACACTGTCCTGGAGCACATCCTATTTTAAGGCATCATTATATCTCCTTCTGTTAATTAATTTCACAGCTAATCCACTGAAATGCGGATTGCGAGTTGCATTTAAATACAAATTGCATAACGTGTGCATGTGTGTGCAACAGCTAACAATATCACCAGACGTCAATGAATTGTTCCACGTCAAAATGTGCTCCATTTCAAAAGGTTTGGACTTCTCTGATGTGATCCATTTCTGGACATGTAATACATTAAACACGTGGCATATTTATCAGTACATTAGATAGAACTTTTGACTTTTCACCAGTCGAAACAACGCATATCTAATGTAAAATAAACCTCAACAAGGACAGAGAAGTATTATGGAAACATTAACAAAATCACATGACGAATGATTAGCCATTTCTGTTATCATGACCAATCCAAAAAATCATCTGAAAACATACTGGTGCATATTTGTATAACTTTTCAATTTTTTTGTTCTTTTTTTATTATTATTTTCATCTGCTTGCTAAGATACATAGCTCTTGTAAGTGCCCCAACAAAAATAGTGCATTAGGAAATAACTATGATCATACACGTTTCACGAGAACACACAAGACAAGAGGAGGAACAAGAACACAAATGCTTTTTGCAAAAAGAAAACATTAAATATACGATTGAAAAAAGGTTTTGTCAGTTTCTTTTTCTTACAAAAGTGGTGGAGCTTTGCACCCTGCTTTCAAAAAACAGGTGTCCTGGTTATGTCCGGACTTTTTTTTTTTTTTTTTTTTTGT
>JAFVLL020023144.1:0-14168 GCA_021397915.2 Tor tambroides | reverse complement strand
GCTTTGTCTTCTTTGAAATAAAGTCTATCTTCTGGCATCAAAACCCCAAGGTTTCAAGAGTGATTCTTCATAGAGAAAGCGGGAGCCACCACACGCGACGGCAACATTTTGTCATGTCGTAAGACAACATCTGTTTTGCAAACTGTATTGCTGTTATTATTGTTTTTAACATAGGCATAACAGTGCAATAGCATTGCCGTAGAAACCAAAGCACATTCCGTAAAACTAAAAAGCGCTTCTGGACACACAAATCGGATATGAACTGTTGCGATACACTGTGTGGACAGTCAGTCATCTAGATTGGTTTCCAATCGGATATGCACTAAATCGGATTTGGGCTGAGAGTCTGAATGAGGCTTTAAGGTCAGGAATCAGATACTTGTTATAAAATTAAAATTTGATTGCTCTTATCAATTCCTTTGTGTGAATTTTAAAATGACTTTAAGCCATTCAAGCACAAGAAGAATCGAACACTGTTTTTCTGTACTGCACACACATTTAAAGCGCACGCTCATAAAATGCATGTGCTCTTATTTCAATGTTGTTGTTAATGTTGAGGTTATTTCAGCTTCGTACATTGTTTAACTGCACTGTTAAAGAGTGCAAGCTATACCATTTAGCTGAACTGTGTGCATGTATTTTAAGCCAGGCGCACACTGTGCGATTTTAGGATTGTACTTGTCAGACTGTACGAACATGATAATCATGTCACACTGTGGGATCTCAGTGGTTATTAATGTCAGACTGTACGACAGTCAAGACGTGTTAAAAACGGGTGCGCGCAAGAAAACTTGTCCATATAGTTTTACATTATCAACCCACACACATTAAGTGACCGCGAGCTGCATTGCAGAGAAATGTATATGAATGGCGGCAATATCGGCATATTTAATAAGAATAGTGTAAGCAGCAATACACACCCTCATGAAAACAGCGGCGCAACCAGTGTTTATATAGCAAAGGCAACATATCGTATGAATTCCGTGAGTGGCGGACATGAGTGGCAGAGATTATGCCATATAGAAGAAATTTCTAGCATTAATTCGGATCATGGCTTGTCTTGAAAAACGAAGACTGTTTGATGTTCATCGTAGGAGAAGTCACACTGCAGGACAGTGTGCCAAATCTTCTGACACTGCCAGAATTTCGTCGGAGGTAAAATATGTTCGCAACAGCCATTAATCGGTTGTCGGTGAACATGTCAAACTAACGATCAAAGACTACATATTTTAGCCTAGGATAGACAGTAGGAATCTTTTAGGATTTTCAAAATTTGTCTCAGATGGCCAAATCGTGGCCAAAATCGCACAGTGTGAGCCAATGTAGCAGTCGATTCTGTTCCCCTTGGAATGTCTGTTTCCCTTTACGCAACCATACTACAGTTCTTGCATAGTTGCCTATTTACCATACGTACGATCAGAACTAGCGTGTGCAAAAAGCACAACTGGATGTACGGCAAGTCAAATGGTTCAAAATACCGTCTTTAATCCAAAACTTGAAAATAGTTTTAAGAAGAGAGGTTTTTCAACTTTAAAGTGGAAATGAAGCAGTCAGTCAAGGTTACATTATTTAGGAAAATAACTTCCATTCTAATAAAAACATGTATAACAAACATGATTAATGTAACCATTTTAAAGAAAAAAAGGTTGTTTTGTTATAGCTTTTGGAGCAAGGGCGCCGCCATCTTGCAGTACCACAGAGTGTGACGTTACGGGGTAATATAAGCATTTCTTTACATTTTGAACGCACAATTGTTTTGAAATGGAGGAAGATGACCTTGAAAGCACTGTTGAGTCCATAATAAGTGCAACTGTCTATGCATTTGAGCCGATATGGCGATGGGACCGAGTAATACTGTTAGGGGTTGAAGAAGTCGTGAAGCTGCTGGTTTGGGGTAATGTGCGGATCGGAAACAATACTCGTTTACGTGGATACTCCTCAAGACTGTCATTCCGATGTGCTTTTGTGTGTATTTGCTGATGAAGGTGCGAAAGAAAGCTCAATTTGGTACTCACGTGCTGTCCGAGCCGAGCAGTGGCTTTTTGTGTGTGCGGTGCCGCTGGCGCAAACAGAAATGATCTATCACAACGCGTGATACTGAATTTAAATCTCTTTCAGAAAACATCAATCACAGCATGTAGGTACCGCATTGAAATCTATTTCGTGCTGTCATTCTTGAATTGCTTAAAACCAGTGTTGGGCACGTTACTTTAAAAAAGTAATTAGTTATAGTTACTAGTTACTTCTCACAAATAGTAACTGAGTTAGTAACTGAGTTACATCATTATAAAAGTAACTAATTACCAGGGAAAGTAACTATTACGTTACTTAAAAAAAAAAAAAAAAAACGTTCAAATGTGTCAAATAACTTGGATGCCCCCAATATTAAATATGTTAAATGAATGAAATGAACACTAAATAGAATAAATTATTATTATAAAACATTGTACACTAATCTACACTATTTTAATGTTTCTGTGGGACTGTTACGGGGCAGACAAGACGTGAGACGTGCGGATCCATTTGCGAAGCTTTATTACAAAACATGGTCATACAAGCAGGGTCGGTAGACAGCAAACAGGTATGGCAGAGGCAAGACACAGAGCAATCCGTGGAGCAAGCGTGGGTCGACGATCGGCGTACAGTATCCAAAGGGGCAAGGCAGAGAGAATAATCCAGGAACACGGGCAGGAATCAAAACACAGGAAAACAACTAGGAACACAGAGAAACGCTTTGTACGTAGCGGGGCTAACAATACTCGGCGATGAGACTGAGAATGTCCATGGTTTAAATAGCGTGTGTGATTGGATGATCAGTGGAATCAGGTGTGTGTCGTTAGTGCAATGGATTGTGGGAAGTGCAGTCCAGTGTGCTGTGTGGTGTGAGAGTCCATGTGGTGAGTGGGTGACCTCTGGTGGTGATTGTCCGGAATAGCATGGACCCGATTCGTGACAGGGACAATGTGAGAGACACCTATCAAATTCAATATAAATATCTGACACTTAGCATCAGTCAGTATTATAATATGATATTATGATAATTTAGCATTATAAGATGATAGAACTTTAGTAATTTAGAATAACCATGTATGAATGCATATTAGTCATGTTGACTGAACTTAGGTGGTGGTGCTTAAGATATTGTTTGTCATTTAGTGTTTCTATAAAAAAAGGGGAAAAAAATAAAATAAAAATAATAATGATAAGATAACAAAACTACTAGGAATTCTACTACGAACAACAATATAAAACGCACTAAGGATTAATGAGCTGCTGGGTTCATGAATATTAATCACGTTGTCTGTGTTCGCTCAAATTGATTTGCTGAAATCAAAACAGGGACGACAATAGGTGAGGACCAGCCAACGAGATTGTCATTTGCACATTAGTTCCGCCCACTACCAGAGAAACCGGCAGTTCTTAAAAAAATTCCAAAGGAGCTCAATTATTCTGACAGGAAAATACAACAAAGAATATCGTTTACATGTAGCGCGTCAATTCTGCATGGTATGTAAGACTCTCTTGCTCTGATCTTTCTTTGCTTGTGTGTGAGAAAGCGACGCGAGTCGTGCGCCTTCAGCTTCACACTTGAGTTTACGGTACGTCAAATACAGTTACTGCACACTGCGCATTCAGATGAAAAATAAAATTATAATAATATTATAATAAATTATAGTAATAGCAACCGCATTTATTGTAAATGTGATAGCAGCGTTATGTGGAAACAGTAATTCGTTTGATTACTCGTTACTAGAAAAAATAACTCCATTTATTTATAACGCTGTTATTCCCATCACTGCTTAAAACACTTTAATATTTAAACTGACAAGGCTTAAAACACGTGAGAATGATAAACTTTATTGAGGAAGCAGCACTGGCCTTATCGTTCAGATAGGTGATTAGTTAAACACGTACGTCCTGTTAACAGCAGGAAAGCTAATTGTATTCACAGGTGAACATAAAATATGATACATACAACTGGTGAACCAGTCAATGTAATGCAAATATGTCTGAATGGTCTGATATAACAATAAAATGCGACATGAATGATATTCTATGAAGCGTTTGTTTACATCACGTTGTGCCTCGCATTATGAAAACAATGTTTGGGAGACCACAATCAGAACTTAGCATATAGACAGTTTGATGTTGAATATTCATCCAAATTATGGTGAAAACCAACTTATTTGTGTGTTAAAATAACATTTGTGCATTCAAAATGTAAATAAATGCTTATATTACTTCACTGGCCATCGGAGCGAACCAACCTCGTGATGTCACACGCTGTGGTACTGCAAGATGGCGGCACCCTTGCTCCAAAAGCTATAACGAAACATCCTTTTTTCTTTAAAATTGTTACATTAATCATGTTTGTTATATATTTTTTAATCAAAGTGGAAATCACTTTACTAAATAATGTACACTTAACTGAGTGCTTCGCTTTCACTTTAAATTTAATTCTGCTTATTTTTTCCAATCAAATTTATTACCGATTTAAATGTGATGCTTAAGGCTTTGGCTATTCTGTTTTATACTGTCTTATACTTATTCATTTATGCTCATTTATATTTATTTTTTTTATTATAGGCCTATGTCTTGCTGTTGTTGTATGTGTGCACTGAAAGCTTAAAAAATCATTGTGTGTGGTATGTTCAAAACATAGGCTACATTTAAATAAATATACAATGAACCATAAATGTTGTGTACAAATCAGAATCTTATGCACACATGAAAATTTTCATGGATACTGATTTTTTTTTTTCTTTCTTTCATTCATTCATTCAATAAACTACAAAGCTGGTTAACAGACTCTGTGCCTTGGTCAATAAGAATTCTCTTTGGTGCCCCAAACCTGTAAAAGAAATTAATGCAGTGAGAGACAACTGCTTCAGATTTATTCAGAATAGCATAGGCTATTTTGTGTAATAGTCAACCAGCCCTGCTGAAAAACCAGCTAAAACCAGCCTAAGAGGTCTGTTCCTGTCTGTTGCGCTGCTGAGAGGTTTGCGATTGTAGCTCTGCTTTTTTATTGAATCTTTACCTTACTTTCACTCTCTGTTGTTTAAAGTGATAATATATAACTTAATTCCCACCATATTTCTGGTATTATCTATCAAATTAATCTAACTAATTTGATCGTTCGCTTTATAAAACTGCGAGTGCAGCGCGCATGCAGTGCGTTATCATTCATTAGCCGGTTAGCTTGTCACTCGCGGTTCTGTTCGCGCCTATTATTGTTTTCTTTTTTCTCGCTCCGTTTTCATTTCTCTCTCGCTCCATTTTTCACAAGTTCATCAAACAACAGTGGTAAGTGAATCATTCGACATTCATGGTGAGTAATGGCTTCTCCTTGCATCGTTACTTGTACCGCTTGCCATATGTACAGTTTATCTGTCTCTCTCAGCAGCGAGGGATTCACATGTGATAAATTCAGGGAAATAGTTAGGCTGACAGAGAAGATTTTAGAACTAGAGACACACATCCAAACTTTAGTTGATAGTAAGAACGTGAGGGTTGTAGATACGGCTTTGGATGCGACTAGCTCAGTACATTGTTCGGTTCCGGCATTAGAGCCCATGCAGCAGGGCAACTGGGTGACTGAGAAGCGGCATAGTCGCGGGTCAAAACACCGCTCTTCCGTTCCAATCAAAGCATCAAACAGGTTCTCTCCACTCAGTGACGCACCCACTGAGAAACCTAATGAAAGTGCTCTAGTTATTGGCGATTCTATTGTATGGAACGTGAAAATAAAGACACCAGACACTATAGCCCAATGTTTACCGGGAGCCAGAGCGCCTGACATCTTGACAAATTTAAAAGTGCTGGCTAATGCTAAACATAAATTCAGTAAGATTGTTATCCACGTCGGCGCTAATGATGTTCGACTTCGCCAGTCGGAGATCACTAAAAATAATGTTAAAGAGGTGTGTGAACTTGCAAGTACGATGTCAGACACTGTAATATGCTCTGGTCCGCTCCCTGCTTACCGTGGCGATGAGATTCATAGCAGACTGTCATCACTCAATGGCTGGATGTCTAAGTGGTGCCCGCAGAATAACATAGGTTTTATAGACAATTGGAAGAATTTTTGGGGCAGACCTGACCTGTTGAAAAGAGATGGTCTTCATCCCTCCTGGGGTGGTGCCGCTCTTCTCTCTAGAAATATGGCACATAGTCTTAGAGTTCGTACTTGACTAACTGGGGCCCAGGTCAGGAAGCAGACAGACTGGCTAAACCGACCATCTGCTAGCTGCCTCACGTCACAGAAGTCAGTTAATTCTCAGCACATAGAGACTCTTTCACCTAGATATCACACTATAGAGACTGTGTCTGTTCCCCAACTAGCAAAATACAAAAACGTCCAAACCAAATTAAAATGTAATTTAATTGATGTTCAACAGATAAAAAATGTTTACAATACATAATGATTTCTGAAGGATCATGTGACACTGAAGACTGGAGTAATGATGCTGAAAATACAGCTACGCATCACAGAAATAAATTACAGTTTAACAGATATTCACATGAAAACAGTTATTTTTAGAATTGTAATAATATTTCTGATTTTACTGTATTTTAATAAAATAAATGCAGGCTTGGTGAGCAGATGAGACTCTTTCATCAACATTAAAAATCTTACTGACCTCAAACTTTTGAGTGTGTGTGTGTGTGTGTCTTGAAATAACACTAAAGTATCTCTCTCTTCTGGTCACTGGTTTCTTTAAGAGGATCATGTGACGAACAAACTAACAGACTCGTCTGTCATGAATGTGAATGAAGTTGAGAGCAGCTTTAATCTCACGTCTGATTAAATGCCGTTTCACAAACACCCCGTCAGCTGTTTCTGCCGCTTGAAGTCCCTTCGTCCCGTCATGATGAATACATGAGCGTTTTACAGTCATTAATGACGCTTAACGCATGTAATTATCACTGTCTGATTAAGTCCTGTGAAATGTCAGTTTACGGATGGCTGCTTTTATTGCTCTAGAGCGGTGAAAAGTTAAAAAATGTAACCGGCCGGAAGAGCAAGAGATGTTCAAGGTTTAATCATTTTATTAAAACGTGTTAGTTTGAAGGGAAAATGACTTTGATTTCTCAGAACTCTTAGTTGTAATGTAAAAGTGTTTGTCAGCATGTTTGAGTATTTGCTGAACCATAAAACAGTTGTAAAAAAAATTGTTGTAAAAAAAGAAAAAAGCCTGTATTTGCACAGTTTAAAAGTGACATTAAATGTATTTGGAAACAGGTTCTGAAAGTAAAAAAACTTTCAACAGGAATACCAACTGTGCAGTTCTTTAAAAGGTGCAATGTTTTTGTAACAAACCATACATCAATGGAAAGATTATTTATTCAGCTTGATCCTTGTGACTGGTTTTGTGGTCCAGGGTCACAAATAATATTAATATAAAAAATTAATCAGTTTTTTACCTTTTATAACATACTGACAGGCACCTCAAAAACACAAGTGGCAAACAGAAAGAGATAAACATTACAAGACGTAACACAAGAAACATAATTATTACATTTAAATAGATTTCTGAGTATTTAAATTAGTTTTTTTCCCCCACCGTAAATTATAAAACTTAACTTTTTTGACAATGTTGACTTTATTACCTTCCAAAACTGTACATTATCATTGTTTTACTGTAAAATGACATGAAACATCCCATTAGATCTCTAACAGGGTTTTTTTATTACCATATTTTCTAACAGAACTTACTCTTAACCAATTAACAGGGTTTTACCGTAGTGTTTTTGCGTTATTTTACACGTGACCAACCAGATTCACTAAAACATTGTTTGTTTTCAAATAAGTTTCCCAAACACATCACTGGTTGAGTCAGAAGTTGCCAGATGGAGTCGTGGTCAGTGTAACAGATGTGTTTGTGTGTGCTGTGAATGATGGTCAGAATAAACTTCAGCTGCAGATGATGATGCAGACTCAAACTTAGAAACTCAGGAGCGTTGCGCTGAAGCATCAGTTTATCTCCTGCGAGACTCGAGGACGATCAGACTGATGTTCAGACGCGTCAGCAGCACATCAGATCCTCAGAGGCCGTCTTCATGATCTCTGGAGGATCTGGTGGAGCTTCAAACTCAGTGTCCTGCTTACAGACACACTCCTGAAACGACTAAAAAAAAACAACAAAAAAATACGAATGTCCTTTAGCAAGTTTCTGACTCTTTTAAGGGAATCGTTCCGTCAAAAATGAAAATTCTGTCATTTATGCTCTAACATATCATTCCATTATAACTTTATATGCATAAAACTTTTCAAAAGTTTGGGGTCAGTGAGATTTTTAAAAAGAAATTAGTTGTTTCATTCGTCAACAACAGATCAAATTGATCTAAAGTGACAGTAAAGACATTTCTAATGTTACAGTAGATTTCTGTTTCACGTAAATGCTGTTCTTTTGAACTTTCTATTCATCTGTGAATCCTGAAAAATAAAATGTATCTCACTTTCCACAAAAAATATTGTGCAGCACAACTGTTTTCAACATTGATAATAATCAGAAATGTTTCTTGAGCAGCAAATCAGCATATTAGAATGATTTCTGAAGATCATGTGACACTGAAGACTGGAGTAATGATGCTGAAAATACAGCTGCGCATCACAGAAATAAATTACAGTTTAACAGATATTCACATAGAAAACAGTTATTTTAAATTGTAATAATATTTCACAATTTTACTGTATTTTTAATAAAATAAATGCAGGCTTGGTGAGCAGATGAGACTCTTTCAGCAACATTAAAAATCTTACTGACCTCAAACTTTTGAGTGTGTGTGTGTGTGTGTCTTGAAATAACACTAAAGTATCTCTCTCTTCTGGTCACTGGTTTCTTTAAGAGGATCATGTGGCCGAACAAACTAACAGACTCGTCTGTCATGAATGTGAATGAAGTTGAGAGCAGCTTTAATCTCACGTCTGATTAAATGCCGTTTCACAAACACCCCGTCAGCTGTTTCTGCCGCTTGAAGTCCCTTCGTCCCGTCATGATGAATACATGAGCGTTTACAGTCATTAATGACGCTTAACGCATGTAATTATCACTGTCTGATTAAGTCCTGTATGAAATGTCAGTTTACGGATGGCTGCTTTTATTGCTCGACGTTGAAAAGTTAAAAATGTAACCGGCCCGGAAGAGCAAGAGATGTTCAAGGTTTAATCATTTTATTAAAACGTGTTAGTTTGAAGGGAAAGACGCTTTGATTTCTCAGAACTCTTAGTTGTAATGTAAAAGTGTTTGTCAGCATGTTTGAGTATTTGCTGAACCATAAAACAGTTGTAAAAAAAAAAAAATTGTTGTAAAAAAAAAGAAAAAAGCCTGTATTTGCACAGTTTAAAAGTGACATTAAAATGTATTTGGAAACAGGTTCTGAAAGTAAAAACTTGACAGGAATACCAACTGTGCAGTTCTTTAAAAGGTGCAATGTTTTTTGTATTTATGTGTGTATTTATTTATTTCACATGACACATTTGACATTTGGTTATATGATTTTATATATATATATATATATATATATATATATATATATATATACACACACATATATACACATACACACACACACACACACACACACACACACATATATATACGTGTATGTGTGTGTGTGTGTATATATAATATATATATATATATATATATATATATATATAAATATGCTGATAAAAACGTGCAAAAAGTTTAGCATCTAAAAATATGCTGTAAAAATTATTTTTAAAAATGAAGTTGTATATAAAACAAAGGTTATTGAAGAAAACAGTATTTCAGTCTATCTGCTGCAAAATTTGTTTATTTCAGTATGTTAATTGCAGTTTCTTTGTAATTTACCAACAAATCCTGAGTGAAAATTGTTTCTACGTCTTTTTTTTTTTTTAAATTTAGTTTTTTTTATGCACTTTATTTTTAACTTTAGAGTGGAGCTGCCACTTGAGTCTACGAGATTTCCGGTCTCATTTGCTTTATTTTTATCGGTCTGTTATGCTGCATATATCGCAAACTGCTGTTTGTCATATTATTTTAATTCACTATCACAATCATAAACTCTGGTTTGTAGCACAAATAGTTTACCGTTTACTACACTTTGTTGTTGTTCTAGTTATGTACCAATATGGCCTGATGAATCGCACATCTACAGAAAACAAATGGATATTTAGGAACTAAAATAATCGTAATCGTATGTTATTTTCCTGCCTGTCAATTTTTTTTTTTCTCTGCAATCACATCAGGGAACTTCTGAAAGTGCTTCAAGTTTTAATTATGACAAAGATCATCAGTCAGACTCGTCTCTGCGTGTTTGTCCCCCTTTATAGCGCCGATGTGCCAAGTTGGATCGCGCACAAAGAGACGTCTCAATGTGGGACAGCAGAAAGTGGCATCAGAGGGAAAGTGGATTAAAGTAGGTTCCTCTCCTCCTCCTCTCTTGCGTTTTTTGGCAGGGTCACCTGAGTCCTCCGGTTGGCTAGCAGGTAACGAGAAGGAATATTTAACAGCTTTGAAGCCGTCCCCAGTTACTTAAACACAACAACCTTCATTAATTCTCAACGACGGTCCCGTCAGGTTCTCATTAAGAGCGGCACAGACACTCACCAGCGCCGTTATTAACTATTCATTCCTTAGTTTCTAGGTGTTTCGGGCTCTTCCGCTGCCAAAGGCCTGATTTCGGCGCCTCGTGAGGATTGATGCCGCAGGTTTGGCCCTCGTGAGGGTCCGACTGTCAGATATTCGGATCCTGGATTTGGGTTGTTTTCTGCGGTTTGTTTTATCTGTTGCAGGAGCTGAAAGTCGTTCTGAATGTTTTGCTGATTGTTGAGAATGTTAAACAAAAATTACATTTTTTTTTTTTTCTTTACTTATGCGCAGGTGGACAATGATCTGGAGTATCTTTAAGAAATTAGGGAAAGAGTACCATGGTAATCAAACTTCATATAAAAAGTCATATAAATAAAATGATTTTTTTTTTTTTTTTGATGTTTTGGTTAATGTTTGCATGACATGCAGGTGTACAATTAAATTTTTTTAGTGCTTTATTTTGATTAACATTCTTAATTTTATGTTTTTTTTAATGATTTAGTTAATTATTGTCTATTAACTCACAAACCTTCTGCAGTTTCTGGATTCTGATTGGCTATCAATTTTTTTTTTTAATCATTCAGCAGGTGGAAAAAAATTGTAAAGAGTTTCATGAAGGATTTTGAAGTTAAATCACTAAAGATGTATAGAAATACAATAAATAATAACAAATAAAATATATAAATAAAAACTAAAAAAGGCTTCCTAACATTAGCTTATATACTTATCCAGAAGTGAAATCAGCTTTCTTAGTTTTGCCCAAGAATTTAACTTTATTCTTCTGTTAGTTAAAGTTGGGCTTGGGTATATATATATTTTTTATTTTCTTTTATTAAAGTTATCCTTTTCTCTATATATTGTTACAGTTTTTAGCATGAATAGGCCTTAATTTGTTTTTCCATCACAAATTTCTGCATTTAATTCAGCTCAGACTGCTTAATGTAAAGATCAAACTTTGTTTTGCTAGTGACTTTCCGTTTTTGCTAACGTTATATTTAAAAAAAATGATATAATGACAAAATTTAAAAATCTCCCAATTGACTAGTATTATTTTAGAATTTTATATAACTCATAGAATTTATTAACTTTATTATTTTTTAGCTTATATATATTCTGTTTTTATTGTAAATTTAGGATAGGACAATATTTGGCTGAGATACAACTATTTGAAAATCTGGAATCTGAGGGTGCAAAAAAATCTAAATATTGAGAAAATCTCCTTTAAAGTGAAGTTCTTAGCAGTGTATATTACTAATCAAAAATGAAGTTTTGATATATTTATGGTAGGAAATTTACTAAATATCTTCATGGATCATGATCTTAATATCCTAATGATTTTTGGCATAAAAGAAAAATGGATAATTTTGAGCCATACAATGTATTGTTGGCTATTGCTACAAATATACCCCAGCGACTTAAGACTGCTTTTGTGCTCCAGGGTCACATATATAGTTGTAAAAATAATTATCTGTGTCTTGCTGATCTGACTTATCAATGTAATTGAAAATTAAATTTTAAAATCCTTAATTTTTAACTTCATTTTATACACATTTCAGTGTAAAACTGTAACTCCTTGAGCAAAGATGCCTCATCCTTCACACAGTCTTTAACCTGAAGCAAATCATTTAATCATAACCATAAATGCATATACTTCACTGTAAACACACTCTACAATTATTGTATAAACATTAAAAATAAAAAATAAATAATTTATTAAAATGTATTAAATTTAATTTCTTATAAAAATGTTAAAACTTCTATGTACCAAATTACTCAGGAAAAATTAAATTTTATTCTGCTTATTTATAATATTATTTATTTATTTTTATTTTTTATACATTTTATAATTGTTATTTATAATTTATTTATTGTTATAATTTGATTTATTTTAATTATTTATTTATTTATTTTTAAATATAAATGTAGTATTGTTTTTGAAATAACTGCTTCAGATTTTAAGCGTGTTTTGCCCAGTTTGAGCATCGAAGTGACTGTAATGAGAAACCAAATCTTGTGTTTCTTGATTTCATCAGTCTGGTTTACTTTAATGAGATGTTTATTTATGGTTTATTCATATATTTTTATTACTTTTTAATACTTAAGTACAAATGTGTAAACTTTAGAAGCATCTCATACGTTTTCTCTCTGCTCTTCTTTTCTGCAGGTTGTTGGTTGCACACATGTGGGCTGTTCCTGTGAGTGTTTCCTGCCGGGACGAGCTCAGATCAGGTCATGTGATCGCTGTGATCACGGATGGGTCGTTCATGGTATGAATCACATCTGTGTGTGTTTCTCCTGAAGACTGGACTTCCTGTCATAAATGACTCTATTTTGTGTGTGTGTGTGTGTGTCTGTGTTTGTGTATTTTTGTGTGTGTGTGTGTGTGTGTATTTATTTGTGTTTGTGTATTTGTGTGTGCGCGTGTTTGTGTATTTGTGTGTGTGTGTGTATTTATTTGTGTGTCTGTATTTGTGTGTGTTTGTGTGTATTTGTGTGTGTGTGTATTTATTTGTGTGTGTTTGTGTGTGTGTCTGTGTATGTGTGTATTTATGTATGTGTGTGTGTGTGTGTGTGTGTGTGTGTCTGTGTGTGTGTATTTATTTGTGTTTGTGTGTCTGTGTGTGTCTGAGTGTGTGTATTTATTTGTGTGCGCGTGTGCGTGTATTTATTTGTGTGTGTGTGTATTGTGTGTTTGCGCACGTGTGTGTATTTTTTTTGTGTGTGTGCGCGTGTGTGTATTTGTGTGTATTGTTTGCGCACGTGTGTGTTTTTTGTGTGTGTGTATTTGTGTGTGTGTGTGCGCGCGCGTGTATTTATTTGTGTGTATTGTGTGTTTGCGCACGTGTGTGTGTGTTTTTTTGTGTGTGTGTGCGCGTGTGTATTTGTGTGTGCGCGTGTGTTTTTTTTTTGTGTGTGTATTTATTTGTGTGTGTGTTTGTGTATTTGTGTGTGTGTGTATTTATTTATTTGTTTGTGTATTTGTGTGCGCGTGTGTGTGCGTGCGCGTGTGTGTGTGTCCGTCTGTGTGTGTGTGTGTGTGTCCGTCTGTGTGTGTCCGTCTGTGTGTGTGTGTGTGTGTCCGTCTGTGTGTGTGTGTGTGTGTGTGTGTGTGTGCAGCGGTGGGTAAGGTGTGTGCTCCGGCTCTGCTGTGTTCGGGGCAGGTGGAGATCGTCCAGAGTAGCGTGGTGTTTGACATCAGCAGTCTGATTCTGTACGGGACGCAGGCGCTTCCCGTCCGGATGAAGATCCTGCTGGATCGGCTGTTCAGCGTCCTCACACACACACAGGTGCTCAACATCATACACACACTTGGATGGACGCTGCGCGACTACGTGAGAGGATACATGCTGCAGGTAAACACACACACACACACACCACACTGCCAGTCAAAAGTTTTTGAACAGTAAGATTTTTTGTTTTTTAAAGAAGTCTCTTCTGTTCACCAAGCCTGCATTTATTTGATCCAAAGTACAGCAAAAACAGTACAATTCTGAAATATTTTTACTATTTAAAATAACTGTTTTCTATGTGAATATGTGTTAAACTGTAATTTATTTCTGTGATCAAAGCTGTATTTTCAGCATC
>JAFVLL020023143.1:0-10508 GCA_021397915.2 Tor tambroides | reverse complement strand
TTTTATTAGTAGATTTAAAAATATAATAATAATTAAAAAAAAAAAAAAAAAAACTTAACCCAAAATTTATTGGTTATACTACAATCACAAGTGCAGCTTTTTCTTCTACAAGACCAAAAATGAGCAAATTTCATCAACATCAAAATATTTACAGAACCTGTTGCTCATATCTTTTAAGTTGTCGTGCTTTTTATAACATCATAAATCATATGATAACATCAACATGGCGGATCGCATTCATACTCAACGAGATTTGGCTGTAGAGTACGTACTGTTTTAACGCTCGTTATGTAAGTACTTATTGAAATTAAGTACCTACTCATTGAGTAGGTGGTTTTGGACGCAGCCTATGAGTTGCGCCCCCTCAGGGGCCACACCCACAACTTCCACATCTCCGGGTGATAGACCCCCGGTTGTGAGAGGAGATCCCTCCTGACGGGAATCTCCCATAGAGAGCCGTCGAGGAGAGAAATCAGGTCCGAGAACCATACTCGGCCCGGCCAGAACAGTGCTACCAGAAGTAGACTGACCTCGTTCCGGAGCACTCTCGCCAGAACTCCCAGAAGCAGAGCGATCAGGGAAAAGCGTACAGACGAAGCCTCGGCCACGACTGTACCATGGCATCCAGCCCCAGCGGAGCTGGATGAATTAGAGGGTACTAGAGGGAACATAGCGCTGTCTACTTACTTGAGTAGCGAAGAGGTCCACCTGTGCCTGGCCAAACACTCTCCAAATCTGCTTCACCACCTCGGGGTGAAGCATCCATTCCCCGGGCCTCGGCCCCTGCCTCGACAGGATGTCTGCTCCCACACTGAGATGCCCAGGCATGTGAACTGCTCTCAGCGAGAGGAGTTTGTCCTGGGACCACCCAAGGATCTGGTACGCCAGCCTGTACAGGGGGCGTGAACGCAGACCTCCTCGGTGGTTGATGTAAGAGACCACCATTGTGTTGTCGGTGCTATTGCACCGACACACGACGATCTCTTAGGTCTGGGAGAAAGTGTTTCGGTGAAACACCCCCAGCTGGCGACCACTCCACAGACCGCGGGCAGGGTGGCCCCGCACCCCAACCGGTGAGGGACGCGTCCGTCACTAGTGTTACGTGGCGACACAGAGCTCCCAGAACCGGGCCCTGAGACAAGAACCAAAGTTGTCTCCACATGTCTAAGGCACGTAGGCACCGCCACGTGATCTTGATCATGCGAAGCGAGTTTCCCCTCGGGGAGAACCCCTTGGTCTTGAGCCACCACTGTAGGGGTCTCATGTACAGCAGGCCAAGAGGTATCACATTGGACGCAGATGCCATCAGACCCAGCAGTCTCTGAAAGAAGGCCAGTCACTCACTGAAGCAGTTTCACTCTCCTGACTGCTGTGAGGATCGACTCGATCCGAGCAGGGGACATACGTGCCTGCACCGTGGTCGAATCCCACACCAAGATAAGTGGTTCTCTGTAATGGAGAAAGCACACTCTTCTTGGCGTTCAGTCTTAACCCCAACACTTTCATGTGAGCGAGAACAACATCTCGATGTTGAGCCACCATCTGCTCTGACTGAGCGAGAATCAACCAATCGTCATTGTAATTGAGTATGCGGATGCCTTGTAACCGCAACGGAGCTAACGCGGCATCCACCACTTCGTAAAAGTGCGGGGTGAGTGCTAGGCGAAGAGAAGAACCCGATATTGATGAGCTTCACCCCTGAAAGCAAACCTCAGGAACTCCCTGTGAGTGGGAAGGATAGAGATATCCCATCCTTCTTCGGAACTGTATAGTACCGGCTGTAGAACCCGGACTCCCTTACGTGAGGAGAGACCACCTCGATGGCCTCCTCCCTCAAGAGAGTATCTACTTCTCGGAGCCTGCCCGGGGCCCACCAGAGGCAGAAAAACAACCAAATGAGTAAACATGGTCTGATATGAAAAGGATTCATAATATGAACGAGAATGACGTAATGCAACACGCGCGCTGCAACAGCAAGCTCTCAAGGGGGGAAGAAACGCACCGCGGGCTTCCAGCCCTGAGCGAGAGCGCTAGATCTGGGGAATGCAGGTGGAGATAGGGCGAACTCGTCTCCAACCCGTCTGCCAGATCTATGCGTGATCCCCGTGATCTCACTCACCGCCGTGCCTCAGCAGCGGCAGAACTGGAACCGCGAGATCATACGGCGGGGAGAAGCACGATCAGCCCCTTTTTTTTAACTCGAGCTGACAGCGTGAACTCCGTTTCTATGCAGGAACGCTGCTATAATGACAACCTCGTTCAGAGGTTCATAATAAGCTTGTGCAAACAATGCTTGTGCAAACACTGCAATTTTACAAAGCTCATTGACGCCCTTCACGTCCACATCCTCGGAAGAAGACAGGCGGAGCGTCGAGCCCTCTCTCTGGGGGGAAGAACCCATGGGGCTTCCGAACCCAGAGAGCGGGCACTGGATCTGATGGGAAGGAATATAGGGGCTCGCCCGTCTTCATTCCCTCCACCTGATCCATCTGCGATTCCCACGAGCGCAGCCGCCATTCCGCCTCGGCGAAAACGGGGCCGGCACCGCAAGGAACGCAGGTGAAAGCTCCCTCCTCCAAGAGAGCCCTCTGAGAGCAAGCATACGCAGTGACAAACGCTCACAAAGCAGGCAGTCGGCTCACTCGAGAGCTGACTCTGCGTGCTCTGCTCTCAAGCAGACCACACATGGACTGCGTGTATCCCCAGCAGTGAAGAACACACAGCCTGTAATGCGATCTGCTCTCGCCCTTCAAGTGCTATTTTCTCTGCACTTTAGACATAGTGGAGCTTATTTCAAGTGACAAACAACACTAAATAAAACTCACGACACAGATCGACAGACACACACAGAGTAGTGTTTGCCGAATGACAAAAGCTGACGCCGGTTCCACCGCATGTGCTTTTATGCTTCCTGGCCATTACGTCACCCGCCCGTTACGTCTCGCCCATCCATTGGACAGATTACACTTGTATCGGAGCGCGGTCACGCTGAAGGCGTTCCCCTAGCATTCTCGGACGCAGCTCAAGTTCCTGAAGAGGACCAATAATTACCTAAATAATAGTAATAACAAAAATGAAATCTAAAGAGAAAAACATAAAAAAAAAGTTACCATAAACATCTTTTAAAATAAAATCATAAATAAATTAAAATAAACTATAACCAAAGTGAAAAATTACACAAAATGTCAACTTCAAAGAATACTCAGGAGGTAACCCTTACAACAAAGTCATTTTTTCCATCAATACGGTTGTTTTAGCAGCTTATTAAGTGATGAGCAGAGAGATTCAAAACAATTTCCAATCAATACAAAAAAAATCCTAAAATTGGGCATACAATCAGTAACTTTACATTTGTGAATAGACCACAAAGAGTTAAGTTAACATATCATCCAGCTCCTTTGATCCTGATTCCCAAATCAAAAACAGTATGTTATTTCAAAACTAAAAAGTTTGTTGTAAGCTGAGAAAATTTTTCTTTCCATAAATCCTTTGCATGATCACATTCAAAAAATAAGTGTGTTATTGTTTCCAAATTAGAATTACAGAATGTGCATTGTGAAGAGATGTCCAATTTAAATTGAGAGTAAAGAATTACAGGGAAAGTACATGAGATGAAAGAACTTCACTATCAAATTCTTCATGTTAGGTAACAGAAACTTGTTAATACCGGCCCATATTTTAATAGTAGAAAGAAAAGGGTAAATTTAGTTTCCACTTATAAAATGCTTTAGGATGACAACTAAACTTCTTAATAAGGGTTTTTCTAATCCAGAAATTGTTACATTTAAAGGTGCCATAGAATGCATTGATACAGTATTTTAAATTGTTCTCTGATATCTACACAGAAGGTATGTGGCTTAGGTAAGGGCAAAAAAATCTCCAGAAACAATTTTACATGTCCATTTACAACCCTAGGATTTCTCCCCAGAATGAAATGGTCTGTTATTGGCTTATGTGGAAGGGTCATGAATATTAATGTTGAGCTCTGCTCTGACTGGCTGTTTCACAGAGCGGCTCATCAGCAAGAAGGAAACACAGGGAGGAAAATATATATTTAAATACTTTCTCTCGCAGTTATATTGTCGGGTATTATACTGTATATAAAATGCGGGCATCAGGGAGCCATTATTAATACGCGAGGCATTGAAACTGCTTTTGAACGATCGGTCGATCGCGTTATACAGGTGCATCTCAATCAGTGCTTAATTTGTAAATGAAACATTGCCGGATCCAAATTAGCAGTTAAAAGGCGCCGTGACCGACACTGACAATACAACTTCCGTTTTCCCGGATCATTCAATGACGTCACTAAACGGTGATGACGCAACTATAAGAGCATAGTTCACAGGTTTCTACATGGATACAGCCGTTTTCAAACCCTGGGTCAAAAATGGGTTGTGATTTAAGGAAAATATGTAAGTTACATGAAAAATAACAAAATTTGTTTCCATAAAAATAAAATACAATTATAATCTATATAGAAAAGGCGCGGCGATCTGCAAACAAGTTCACAGAAAGGAACGAGAACAGATGACAGAACGCGCATCCTGTTTGTTTGTTTAATTACAAAAAACTTAAATGTTCTTTTTATTGTGAGTGTGCAAAAATAAAAGTAAACACTTTACGAGTTGTCTTACTCATATCTGTATGACCAAAAATGGAGTATTTAATGTGTCAGCTATATTTGATCGCACCGACGCCTCACACACACGCACACACACACACACACACACACACCACATTCTAGCAATTCAAACTTGCCATCGCAGTCTGTTCATTATCAAAATAAAATACAGTTAGCCAAACATATCAATTTAAAGATTCCATAGTATAACCGGTCTACAGCTACAAGCGCATTTTTGCGCATGTAAAGAGGATGATTTTTTCCGTCGATAAACGAACGCGCAAGAAGCCTAGTCTACATTAGAAATAATAGTTTAACATTAAATACATTTTGAATATGGAAACATTTGGATTTGTGCTGAATGAGAGAGGTACGTGAGCCCAACGGTACTTTCAGTTTAGCTTTGTTTTTGTTTCTTTCGCTTTATATTTTTTTCAGTCTTGGTCTGTTCTGCATACCGTTACATTTAAATGATTTGTTTTGGAGTGAGGGGAACTAGGCTATGATTATTTATAGTGTTTATACATTATAATATTTCACTTTATTTGGTATTATTTCTGGTATTATTAAACTCTCTCCAAACGTTCCGCTGCTCAAAAAACAAATTATTGTTTTGTGAGCAGCGGAACTTTTGGAGAGAGTGGGTTAAGCAGTAGCACCAACCAACGAGAGCTATTTTGAATTTAAGAAAGCTGATTGGTCAATAATATGTTGAGGACCAATACATAATCTACAAATCGCTCTGTCTCGTTTACACGCACGCAGTGTCACGATCTAATGCACTTGTTAATGCCGGATCTTTAAAAACAAATACCGGAACGCAAAAATCCAAAATCTTACATTTTCCGGAACAGGATCCGGCAGGATCCGGCTCAAATTAAGCACTAATCTCAATAAATTAGAATGTCGTGGAAAAGTTCATTTATTTAAGTAATTCAACTCAAATTGTGAAACTCATGTATTAAATAAATTCAATGCACACAGACTGAAGTAGTTCAAGTCTTTGGTTCTTTTAATTGTGATGATTTAGGCTCACATTTAACAAAAACCCACCAATTCACTATCTCAACAAATTAGAATACTTCATAAGACCAATTAAAAAAAACAAACAAACAAAAAAAAAAAAAAACATTTTTAGTGAATTGTTGGCCTTCTGGAAAGTATGTTCATTTACTGTATATGTACTCAATACTTGGTAGGGGCTCCTTTTGCTTTAATTACTGCCTCAATTCGGCGTGGCATGGAGGTGATCAGTTTGTGGCACTGCTGAGGTGGTATGGAAGCCCAGGTTTCTTTGACAGTGGCCTTCAGCTCATCTGCATTTTTTGGTCTCTTGTTTCTCATTTTCCTCTTGACAATGGTTCAGGTCTGGTGAGTTTGCTGGCCAGTCAAGCACACCAACACCATGGTCATTTAACCAACTTTTGGTGCTTTTGGCAGTGTGGGCAGGTGCCAAATCCTGCTGGAAAATGAAATCAACATTTTTAAAAATCTGGTCAGCAGAACGAAGCATGAAGTGCTCAAAATTTCTTAGTAAACGGTGCAGTGACGTTGGTTTCAAAAAACACAATGGACCAACACCAGCAGATGACATTGCACCCCAAATCATCACAGACTGTGGAAACTTAACACTGGACTTCATGCAACTTGTGCTATGAGCTTCTCCACCCTTCCTCCAGACTCTAGGACCTTGGTTTGCAAATGAAATACAAAACTTGCTCTCATCTGAAAAGAGGACTTTGGACCACTGGGCAAGAGTCCAGTTCTTCTTCTCCTTGAGCCCAGGTAAGACCCCTCTGACGTTGTCTGTGGTTCAGGAGTGGCTTAAGCGGAATACGACAACTGTAGCCAAATTTCTTGACACGTCTGTGTGTGGTGGCTCTTGATGCCTTGATCCCAGCCTCAGTCCATTCCTTGTGAAGTTCACCCAAATTCTTGAATCGCTTTTGCTTGACAATCCTCATAAGGCTGCGGTTCTCTCGGTTGGTTGTGCATCTTTTTCTTCCACACTTTTTCCTTCCACTCAACTTTCTGTTAACATGCTTGGATACAGCACTCTGTGAACAGCCAGCTTCTTTGGCAGTGAATGTTTGTGGCTTACCCTCCTTGTGAAGGGTGTCAATGATTGTCTTCTGGACAACTGTCAGATCAGCAGTCTTCCCCATGATTGTGTAGCCTAGTGAACCAAACTGAGAGACCATTTTGAAGGCTCAGGAAACCTTTGCAGGTGTTTTGAGTTGATTAGCTGATTGGCATGTCACCATATTCTAAATTGTTGAGATTTGGTGGGTTTTTGTTAAATTTGAGCCTAAATCACCACAATTGAACCAAAGACTTAAACTACTTCAGTCTGTGTGCACTGAATTTATTTAATACACAAGTTTTACAATTTGAGCTGAATTACTGAAATAAATGAACTTTTCCACGACATTCTAATTTATTGAGATGCACCTAGTTTCACTTTCGCTTTCAAGAGATGCGATCGCACGAAACTCTGTTTATATTATGGAGCAGCAGGACTAAACACACATTTCACAAGATCAGATGCTTGTCAGTGGTTCTCAGGATCTGTAAATCATTCAACATCATCCTCATCTCTCCTTACTCTGTTTATGTGATAAGTGAAATCTTATGTACTGCAGCGTAACAGGCTACAGCTAGCAAAGGAGCTAACCATGTCCCTTTAGTGGCTCGCGTTATTTTATTAGAAAGCGTTATTTGCTTTCTGTGCCTTTCTGAATACAGACACCAACCCATCCCTGCACTTCACATCCCCTGCACAGCCTGGAACATAACATTTATTTCCATGATCTGCTATTTTCGCTGTTGTCCTCGCTTGTTTCTTCACAATACCTGCAGAACTTCTGATGGTTCGGCTGGCCTCGAACAAGGGCGGGTTTATGCAAATGTTGGGGGCGTAGTGATCCCGACTGTTGCGTCACAGTCGATGTTATGTTCTGATTCGCCTGTTCTGTTTTTCAGTGGTCTTTTTTATTCACGAGATTTACATAAGGAAACTATGGTGTTTGAGGCTCACTGTATGTCTTTCCATGCACAGAACTGTTATTATTTAACTATGCCAAGGTAAAGTCAGTTTTTCATTCTATGGCACCTTTAATATTACAAAGCTCCAGACCTCCAATAAAAATGTTGGGCATTTCACATTTTAAAGAACGGTTAGCCCCAACCAAATGTAACAATTTGGGTGAAATAGAATTAATAACCCATTCATACACTCTAGCTGAGGTATCCACTTCAAAGAGTTCTGAAAATTCAGAATAGGAATAGAAGTTATATCCTTTAACAAATCTAAAACAAATTACACCTTTGTCAAACCAGTTTTTAATAAAGCGATTTTTTTTTTTCCACGCAGCACATTCTGATTATTCCATAGACTACATCTATGAGGGGAAAAATTTTGCCAGAAGGCAAGCTTACAAGCGTCCAGAGCTTGCTTATGAGAATTAGCGAGCTTAACTGGGAGTTTATTGCAACTAAAATCACAAGCTAATAAAAAACCGCCACATTTTTCAAAGATCAATTTAGGAATATAAAACCATAACAAATTAGGGTCAGCATTCAGGCAACATTTAATCCAACCAATTTTAAAAACTTGATTGAGAGTACTAAAGCCCAAAGCATTCACACCTCCCTCCAAAGTATTTCTAACCAGCGTCTTCCTTTTAACATATTCAGTTTTATTTTTCCACAAAAATTTAAATAACAGAGTCAATAGATGAGCATGTTTTTCAGTCAACATAAAGACAAAGCTGGGTAAACAATCCTAGAAATACCTTCCGCTTTAGATATCAAAACACGACCATAAATGGTTAAGTTTCTTTGTAACCACCAACTGAACATCTAAGCAGTGAGTAATAAAAATATTAAAAAACTCAGCGACCAATAAAAATAAAAAAGGTGATATGGGACACCCTTGTCTTATACCCCTACTAATCACAAACCGAGGAGAATCATTAACCAAAGACACATTGCTGTTAATATTTTTTGTAAAAAGTCTGTACTATTTTAACGAAAGAATGACCAAAACCAAACCTACGCAGAGATTCAAACATAAACTCATTATGTTATGAATAGTAACATCCAACTCTTCCAACGACAAATCCATCTCACAAGACGACATATCATCATCACTTATAATGGGTGTGAATGCCTGAACCCTCTCAAAAAAAGCTATCAGAAATTTGTGGGTTAAATGTGGAAGTATAGAGTTGTGGATAAAAACTGGCAACAAAATTAGAAACTCTGGCTTCGTCTGTAACTAAACTACCCTCAAAGAGAAGATTTTAAACTTTTCCTCTTCTCTTTTCTAAATTAAAAAAAAATAAATATGCTGAATTTTTCTCCCCGAATTCTAGCCATTTCACCCTCGATCTAATAGCGTTTTCTGTATAGATGTCATCTAATTCTTCTTTTAGGTTGTGTAGTTTTAATTTATCATCTTCTTCCATTTGTTGTTTTCCCAGAATTTGATTCATTTCATTTAATAGAGGTATACCTTAAAGATTTTGGCTTTGCCAACTGTTTACTAAATCGAATAGAGTATTTTCTACACTCATATTTGAACTCCCAATTAGAAGATATTGAAACTGATGGTTTTCCTTTAAATTCTTCAATAATATTCTTAATACCTGAACAATAAGAGGAAAGTCCTAATAAAGAACAATTTTTCCAGTATCCAGGATTTCTATGACAACCAGCACCAGGATCAGATAAAATAAGATCGATAAAAGCCATGATCTGTGAGAGGAGCAGGACATATCACTGGATTTAATAAAAGGAGACATGAAATCAGATATAAACCAATAATCTATACGCGATTTTCTTAAGAGATCTGCACTAAACCAAGAGTATGAACAAGCATCAGCATGCATAAATCTGTAAGCATCCAATAGAGATGCAAAAATCATTAATAATGGTATTACATCTGCATGATTCTTGTTTTGAAGGAAATCCATCCATACATAAATCGGGAGCTTCGTTAAAATCTCCTCCGAGTATTACTGCAGCAGAAGGATATTTACCTTTTAAAATCAAATTTTAGAAGAAATCTCATGAAAAAAAAAAACGCTGTTTTGCGTATGATGGTTAAAACCATAAACATTGGCCAAGATAAACAAGAAATCTCCCAAAAGAATAACAATAATCCGTCTGCCCTCAGAAGAAGAAAGGACTGAAGAATAGAGCCGCTAAAATTACGATCAAACCACTCCAGCGGAGTGGTTACCATGACAGAATATATTACCTCCCAATTGATTGCGCCAAAAAGTTTCATCTTTGAAAGAAGAATGTGTTTGAAGAAAATAAATCTCTCTTTTCTGTGACATACAAAATAAAAATAAAGCCTTGCGTTTAGATAAATTACGAATCCCTCGTACATTAAGAGAAAAACAAGAGAGTTTAACCGACATACGAACAATAAGAGAACAAGAGAAACTTAACCTCTACAGTAATAAAGAATATATGAAATGTAATACAAATTAAGTGCAAAACTTGAAACTTACTCAAACCCCTCTTTAACAGCGTAAACTATTATTTTAAACTGCCTCCTCTAATATATAACAGCAATACTGCTTATCAACTTCTTGTCAGTTTCCTTACTACACTGTAAAAAATGATTGTGATTTTAACGGTAAAAAAACTGTGAAAATGCTACAGTAAAAACCTGTTAAATGGTTAACGGAAAGTTCCTGTAAAATTTGCAGGGAAAAACCATAAACGGACGTTCCCAGAATTCCCTGCGTTGCATTTCAAATTCTGTTTGAATTTGCCGTTTTTTCTTTGAAATAACTATGTTTCTTCTTAGTTTTTTCTTATCAGTTATGTTTATTAGGGTTGTATGTTACATCTAATGTTGTTAAATTAA
>JAFVLL020023142.1:0-22755 GCA_021397915.2 Tor tambroides | reverse complement strand
CAACCCAGTGGCGACCGGCCCTAGCGGCGAAAAAACCAGACCGGCCCACCGGGAATCCTCCCGGTGCTCCCGATTAGCCAATCCGGGCCTGCTCCTCACACTTGTTATTATGCTGCCTTCACGTGCTATCGGAAATTTCCTATTTCCCCACTTATGAAGTCGTGATTACGAGCTTGTCGTATTCAAGTGCTTTAATGTCGGAAAGTATAAAATGTAGCATCCCATTGGTTGACAAACATACAAACATTCACCGCGCTACACATGCAGTTTGCTGACAATTCTGGAATTTCGGTCAAATACATGCTTATTTCACTGCTTATAAAACACAATATGCTTCGAATGATCTAGCCAATAAATACACTACTTTAGCGACAAGACAAAGGGATGTAGTTGTTGTGAGAACAGCAATGATAGCAGTAATGGTTGTCCCCTCCACCATGTTTAAAGTTTATGACCCGCCCAACTCGGAAACTCGGGTATCAAAATTATTTCCGACTTTCCCAGTAGTAAATACGACTTGAGAGGCCGTTAACGTGCAATTTCCGATTATGAAACTCGTATTTACAATAATTCCGATAGCACGTGAAGGCAGCATAAATACACGAAAGGAAATTTTGGAGTTTAACAAACCACTTGCACCTTATGGGCCTCAGGAAGAACTAGTTAGTGGCATTTGACTATTTCACACACTCTGAACAAACCTCTTAAAACTTAGACGTCTAAACTCATTCGGCACCGTGCTACAGACATGATTGAGTGCCGTTACCACACTTACGTTTTTCGATGATAAATTGTTGAAAAAATACCATAGACGCTGAAGGAGGGACCCATCTCCAAACTTGGGGGTGGGCGCTTTTTTGCAGCTGGGGCCAATACCCGCCAGCACACCTTAGCACCTGCATGTTCATAGCATCATGCTAAAAGTCTCTCAGAAAACCTCAGGAACGGGTAGCACTGTCTGTGGCGCCAGCTAGTTTAACGTTGAAAATTTCGACACGGAACAAAATAAACCATAATAAAAGTAGATTTATTTGTTTTTAATTTATACCACACATATTTTCTTTAGAATAAGTCACAAATTAAAGTTTAATGTGATTTGACAATAGTCACAAGTTGCTGAAATTTGCTATATAATATTTAGCTTTAAATGTGTATACATATATACCTTATATATCCAGTATTATATAGAGAGCTGTATAGTTTCCATTTTGCAACATAATTTTTAGTTTTTCTAGAGTGGTTATTTTGCCAAAACACCCTTTGAACTTGAGAATAGCTGATGTAGTATCATAGTATACAGTAGTCAACATTTGAAGTGGATCAAAAAGTTCATCAAAGTTGCCCTAAGACAAGAACAGGTATTGTTTTTGTTTTGTTTTAGGACAACTTTGATGAAAGGTTTTGATCCACTTCAAATGTTGACTACTGTACATATATATACATATAGCCTATATGTACAGTGTACAGTATGTACCTGCGGCCGTATCACAGCCATGCCGATGTACAGCCATATCGCACGTCTACGAGTGTGATATTGCATTTATACAACGGTTTGACGGCACGAGTGTGTAAATAAATTAGAAACAACAAAAAGCCCTATGTCTTTAAAAGCCCTCTTTTGTGCAGAACTACTTCCTTCCACCACGGATTCAAATCTAAAGTTGACAGTTTAACAGCTGAGCCCAAGCCTCCATTACTAATTCCAAAACGTCACTTTAGAATTAGTAATGAAATAACGTTGAGTTGCTTCACTGAAAGCTTATTGTATTACTGTAGTAAAAGCTTGCTGTATTATGTAGAGTAAAGTGTTATGAGAGAGATGGACTGAGCGACTGTGATTAACGTTACCTTCATCTGATACAGTGTCTCCTACTCACAATAAAACCTACGTTTGAATGTCCACTGGGGAAAGCTTTGTCGTAACGTCAATATCCTTTCATCTATTAAGGGTGATTTCTGATGACAGCGCTGCTCAGTGCATTTTTTTAGCTGTGTCAAGTTGTTGTTGAAAGTAAAAATAACTTGCAACTTTACAAAAGTCTTTACTGCAGTGCTGACTCATAAAACAGTCTCTTGTCACCATCTAATGGCGGAACAATGTAACTAAAATCACCATCACGAACACACGCACCATGTCTCAATACTAAACACTATTATTAAATACTATTATTATTTCTATAAAATATTATTTATTGAGTAATCATATTTAATAACAACAACAGCCACCATAAAAGTTGCTAGGCAGTTTAGTCAACCGTACAAAGACAGTGCGATATACAGCATTGAATTTAAGTAAACATAAGATTTTGCCAAAACTATTTGCTCTGGAACAAATAATAGTTTAATGAGACCAAAGACTGGTTGTTAGATTTACCCAACACGTATTATATCTTGTGTTTAACCACTATAGAGACATAGGAGCCAGCGGTAAATTCCAGAAGATCTGGCCGAGGCGAAGCTGCTCTCGGCGGGTGTAATGAGCGCTGAACAGCCGCTGAACCGCTGGAGCTCCCGTCTCCGAAAATGTCGAAGCAAATTTTCAAATAGACCTTATCTTTATTAACAAACCGCATATTTGAAGTCCAAGTAAGCATACTCTCTCCTAAAAAACTCTTAAAACTGCATTCCGTGACAAAACAGTATTATTTTTAAAATTATAGTGGATTTGGGCGTCTACCATGACACTTGCTATGAGAAATATGGCAACTTCGGCAAGCGGAGTGATACAAAGGGTGAAGAGGATGGAGGAGCTCTGTTGGACTCTAATATCGCATTCCTATCAGCCAATCAGATTCGAGAATATATGTTTGTATGTATATATATTCTCAAGTTCACATTGTGTTTCGGAAAAATAGCCACTGTAGAAGAACTAAAAATTATCCTTGCAAAATGTAAACTATACAGCAAAAAAAAAAAAATAATCCTTTTTTCCTAACATTATTTTATATTATATACACTAAAACTGCCTAGCAATAGCAACTAGCCAATCGTGGTTGATTCCTGTGACGTACTCTAAAGCCCATTGGTTATTTTAAAAGTGGGAGGGCCTTCTGGTATATACCACACCCATATTTTCCATTTCAAATAGAAAATAATGGTGCCCTCAAGTCTTCCTGGAAAGTTCGTATTGATGAGTAGCCATAATTATGTCATGTGTGTTCAAATAAAACATTTCTTTTAACTCTACTTCTACGAAATGAAGTTTTATCATAATTGTGCAATGCTATTGTATTTTGACAGCCAGTTTTATTGTTAATGAAAACATCTACATTCATTTAAATCTATATTCATTTAATACATTTCAACAAATATATCATCAATGCTGACTTGCTGCGTTCAAATTTGCATACTTTCGTGAGTATGTACTCATTTTTAATAAGTAATTACTTCTCAACTGCTAAAAAAATTTGTTCTGTAATACTATGAATGTATGTATGTAGAATGAATGCAATCCAGACATACTACATTCATAATGTTAATATTATTACGTGACCGACCAGCATGGAATATGGGAGTAATGATTGTGTGTCATTTTCAGTTTTCATCATTCATTTCTCATGTACTTTATCTTCATTAACTCCAACTGCATCTCTTCTCCATGTATAGTTAGGAATTCATTGTCAGCTAATGCAATGGCAGTCTCGGTTGTCACCTGACCTTCTTTATCCTCAACTAAAAGCTTCACTGTCAATGGCACGGCACCATGGAGACTGTTTTCTTCGTAAATGGTGACTGGAGGTCGTCCCTAGAGCCCTTGAGTGATGGTGGCTCATATGAAGTCATTACAGGCAGCATCCATCTTGGGCTGTGTGCTCAATGGTGTTGCCTGCTTAATCAGTTTCCTCCTTGTCGAAAAGCTCCTGTGGACACTGACAGGATCCCGTTTAGGTTTAACCATGCCAGAATGAATCACGGTTTCAAAGGCCACCCACAATGGTGGTCCATGATGCTGATGGGATTTGCAATGTAATTCTGTTGGGGTCATTTGTTACGACAGCACTAGTCCAGTATGTAACAGTGTGAATGTAGCTGTAGGAGGGATATTACACAGATCAAGCTTCTACATGTGTCAGCCTGACTCATTATGAAAATAAATATAGCCGTCAGATGTTTTTCACGTCTCCAGTGAATGGTGCACTGTATCTTTTTTTGGGAATGGCTGCATTGGGTTCTTTGAAATTGGAGAGGAAAGATAGGACAGTCAAAGATCAGAAATGTGTTATCCTTATATCTCTCAGGTAGATCCAGGTAGGTAGTTTTCATAATTCATCGTCAAAGTTATTTGGAAATTAGATGCGTCAGAACCAACCATTGACCTTCTCCGAACCAGATATACGCAAACTTTCAGGCATATTTCCATGATGTAATCAAATCTCTTCAAAGCATTCTTTGTTCTGCGACCTTTATTTGTAAATCCTGCTTTGCTTTTGTCTCCACGAATGTGGTTTGAGAAGGTTTTCTGCCCTTTCTCAAGTTCTCGCCATTGTTATAAATGGATTTTTGAAGCTTTTCTTAACCATCTTTGGCTGTAATCCCTTCATAATGAGGGCAACAATGCAGCTGAAGGTTGCGAAAACCTCCAAGTTCCCTCATTTTAAAGAAGGGGCGTGATCGTTTGGTGGGTGTGGCAAGGGGCCGTGGCAATACACCTTAAAGCAGTAGTTCACCCAAAAATGTTCTGAAAATTTACTCACCCTCAGGCAATCCAGATGTAGATGAGTTTGTTTCTAAATGGGAACAGATTTGGAGTTTCCTTAGCAGTGAATGGGTGCCGTTAGAATGAGAGTCCGAACAGCTGATAAAAACATCACAAAAATCCACAAGTAATCCACATGACTCTTGTAAAGTGAAAAGCAGCGTGTTTGTAAGAACACCTTGGCAAGTTGCCAGGTGTTTTGAATGATTTTAAAGGGATAGTTCACCCAAAAATGAAAATTCTGTCATTAATTACTCACCCTCATGTCGTTCCAAACCCGTAAAACCTTCGTTCATCTTCGGAACACAAATTAAGATATTTTTTGATGAAATCTGAGAGGTCTCTGACCCTGCATAGACAGTAACGCAACTGTAATGTTCTCAGGTCCATAAACGTAGTAAGGACATCGGTAAAACAGTCCATGGGACATCAGTGGCTCAACTTCAGTTTTGCAAAGCTACAAGAATACTTTTTGTTCGCAAAGAAAACAAAAATAACGACTTTATTCAGCAATTCTTGTCCCCTGATTTACTGTCTTCCACCATTTTGGAAAGTATCACCTAAAAGTAAACATCGCTGATTACGTTGATTTCGATCTTGGATACTCTCCAAAATGGCAGAACACTGTAACTTAGGGGAGAAGAATTTTTGAATAAATTATGTTATTTTTGTTTTCTTTGCGCACAAAAAGTATTCTCGTAGCTTCGCAAAATTGAAGTTGAGCCACTGATGTCACATGGACTGTTTTACCGATGTCCTTACTATGTTTTTTGACCTAGGAACATTACAGCTGCGTTGCTGTCTATGAAGGGTCAGAGAGCTCTCAGATTTCATCAAAAATATCTTAATTTGTGTTCCGAAGATGAATGAAGGTCTTACGGGTTTGGAACGACATGAGGGTGAGTAATTAATGACAGAATTTTCATTTTGGCATGAACTAAACCTTTAAGTGTGTTGTTAGCTGGTTGTTAGTTCTGGTTGTTTTGCTTGTTTAATATCATAAATGTGGTTTCAAACAACATTTTACTAGGTCTTATTAGTAAAAAATGATTATGCATCTTAAGAACACTGTTTAGGTTAAATATTTGAGATTGTGTTAGATTATCAGTTTGAAAACCTTACTGCAATCATTTTATCTTTTGAAGATAAAATTCTACAGTCATAACAGAATAAAAACACTTTGGAAAGTGTAACCTGTACTGCGTCTGACTTGATTCTTCACATGTGTGTTGGTACGTGTGTGTGGTTCATGGAAATGACTTCCTTATACCTCACACTTTGAGTCACCATTGGGAATCTCCACCTGATAACTGGAATGGCGCTCACACACATGAATTTCCCTGTTATCACAGTGGAATATGTCAGCATTCGGCCCCCACACAGTTCCAGTCTGTTTTGACTCCGTTTTATAAGTCCAAAATTCATTCAGACTCTCAAAACCAGCCACAAGACGGTCCTTGGAAGTCCACCTAATCCCTCTGAACTACAGGTGGCAGGAGAGAAAACTTCTCTTCGGATTGCTTTCACACTCCTCTTTCTCTCTCTCCATTGCTTTTCTCTCTCTCCTGGTTTCCAGTGAGGTGGTAATCCCCCATCTGAAAAGGAGATCCAAGCTGAAGTAAAGACGTTTTGGTTTGGCATGCTACAGAAAGGGACCCGTCACATTGCTCCTCACAGCTGTCGACCGCAGTGGTAACAGGGCACCTGAACAAGGGGGCCAGAAAGGAGGAGAGAAGGAGACTTTAGGGACAAAAACTGAGCAATTAGGGCATTTTGTGTGCCACAGGAGTGCGGAAGACTGATTTCGGCTGCTCTGAGTTATTGGAGCTCATTGAAACTTGTGTTTCATCTGTAGGTTGGCACCATGAGTGCTGAAACTGTGAAAGATGACTACGACTACTCAGATTGGTACGAAAATGCAGTGCCAACCAAACCTCCTGTCGAGTAAGTACTATTAATTTGTGTTTTATGAATGTTTCTTTATGGTAAATTTTACAATTCAATCAAAACTGTGTTGTGATTCATTATAAGTGAAAAAAAAAATCACGTGATTTATAATATATAAATTCTATAACATGACAAAACATAAATAACAAATATTAAAACCAAATATTAATATATATGTGTGTGTGTGTGTGTGTGTGTCAAGTATGTATGTTAATTTATAAATAGCCACAATTTTATAGTTTATATTTTTAAATGTTTAAGCTTACAATCTTGTATAATAGCACACACACATGTATTTATTTTTTTAAATGTAATCAATTTTTTATATTTGTTATATTTAATTGTATATTTATACTTCAATTTTTATGTTTAAAATGTGTATTTATATTTATATTTATAAGTGAAAAAAATGAATGAAAAAAGCATGTATTTTTGTAATACATTTTTGCATCATTACACTTAACATGAAAAATGAATATATTTTATTGTTTATATCTATCTATCTATCTATCTATCTGTCTATCTATCTATCTATTTTTAACAAATATCTATAATATATATATATATATATATATATATATAGTATAGTTAAATGTAATTTTATTTTTTAAACTTTTATAAATGTTATAGTTTATCTGTTTAAATGTTTAAGTTTACAATCTTGCATAATAAGATGCATATATAAAAGTTAAAAAAAATTAAATTTAATATAACACATTTATGTATATATATATATATATATATATATATATAATTGTCTGTTTATATTATTACAATTTACAGTTTATTTAAAAAAATAAATGATAAATAAATGCATTCATGGGTTTATCTGGGTTTAGACATTAACTTCTGTGATTTCAGCTAGTTTCAGCTAGATAACAGGGTTAAGGTCATCAGATATTCTTTAGATATTATCTTTATTGCTGCTCATCAAACAGTCTGTTGCCATCCCATAATGAACTACCCAGAGCATTTATTTGGTTCCAAGTCTACAGGTGTGCAAACATATCTGATTATATTTCTGCTGAAAGTGATATGCACATCCATCACTGCGATTCATGCAGAGATTTTCTGACTTTGATCTCATCTTTGATTCTATTCACATACGCAAGAGATTTTTCGCTTGATTTTAGGTAACAAGACACCAAACTGTGAATCTAGGGTTACTTCAGTGCGTCACACTTTAGCCTCGTCCAAGACTTCCTCAAACCAAACACAATCAGGAGCTTTTCATTCATCTCAGAGTTTCTTTTTTAATGGACTCTAGTAGCAGTAAGTCCATTCCAGCATTTCAGTTTCCTCAGCAGCATGATCGGGTCGTGTGCTGGCATTTCTTGTCAGTCACATTACCCACAACAATCGCTTTAAATGAATAATCTGCACTTGAAAAGGTTCAGTAGAAGTGCTCTTATTAGTAATGGTCTATTGCTTGGGAAAGGAGGGGAGGAAGGGAGTGTGTGCAGGCTGAGTAATCGGCCTGGATCTCACAGCTTATGATAAATACTTTGTGTTTGTGAAATTTTCAGAGTTATCCCACCATGTGACCCCACAGCTGATGAAGGCCTCTTCCACATATGCATTGCTGCAATATCTGTGAGTTCCTTTCAGATGAGACACACTGGTTTCTTTAGACTCTCAATGTTTTCTTTTCAGTCTTTATCTTCTATTCGTTCTCTGTATTGCCTTTAGAAATTAGTACCTTGGAGTGCTTGGAATATTGTAATCAGCCAGTTCCATACTATATATCAAAATACTAGCAGTCCAATATACATTGCCCAGGACAAGTATTTTGGTATTTTAAATTACACATTTATGTCAAAATCTAGAAATCTAGAAATTACCTTGTGAATGGATAGTAAACTATTTATGTTTTCAATTTTTCTCTGAATGTTGAGTAAATAATTGGTAAAATAAGTCCTCATTTTGAATTATTAAATGAATGAATATTTATTTATTTATTTATTTTTAGTTACTAGTGGTAGACCAATATTCATTGGCCAGGATAATTAAGCAGACAGCATTTGGATATTTTAAGGTGCGCCTTTGTGGCAAAACCTAGAAATCTAGAAATAACCTTGCGCATGGATGATAAGCTATTATGTTTTCAAATTTTTTTCTGAATCTTGAGTAAATAATTGGCAAAATAAGACCTCATTTTGGATTACTAAATTAATAAATAATAGTAATAATAATAATTATTATTATTATTATTATTATTATTTATTTATTTTTTATTATTGTTGTTGTTGTTATTATCACCTTATTTTTTATTTTACGACATGTTGAAAAATCCCATAGCAATATCTATGAATCTCAGTCTCCAGTGTTATTTTAGGATCATTGATATACTATTATAGTTTTTATAAATATTGTGAATTTGTTTTTGTTTTTATATTTGCTGTTTTCATTATAATTCTAGTCAGTTTTAAAATTTTGTAGATTTATTCGGGGGTTTTTTATATGTCTATATTATTTTATCAATTTTTTTGTAAGTTTTTACTGGCTTGGCAACTAGCTGAAATGTTTTTTTTTTTTTTTTTTTTTAAATATTTAGTTTCTGTTAAAGGTTATTTTAATTGAAGTAATAAAAGTTTTAGTTTTTTATGGTTTTAGTTTTAGTTAACTATAATAACCAATGCTAATCTCTACACTGACCACTGCAAAATACCATAGTATTTCCACCAGATATCATGGCACTGTCATACCAATTTTGTATAAAAAAAAGTTTGAAAAACATTTCAAACACGCTCATATCATTTGTTGTCACTCATCTTGTAACTCCCAGACTTCCCTCTGAGTTCCTGGCCCTTTGATATTTACACAAAAAGCCACAAGCTAATTGACTACGATGGACCTATGTGGACCCAGAGGTCACTTTTGGCCAAGACGCTTCCTAAAAGTGTTACAGGTCACTGCAGGTCACTGATCCCAGGCCTGTGCTCTCTGATAGTGCACTTACTCATACCAAAGACACAGGCACGCTTTGGAAATGGGTTCTGCCCTTGTTTCATAGGGGCCTGTGGTTTCATTTGAACCGAGAAGCCTTGATGCAGAAGGGGTTAATAAAGGGTCAAAGTCCCAGTGACACCAACCTCTGGTGGGAGTTTAGAGGATGTACGACTGACAAATTGTCTTCTCTTTATGTCCAAAGCTGGTGGTCATGCTGGTTCTCGCCATCCTGGCCAGAAGACAGAAGTTGGGTGACAATCAGAGAGGACTAACAGGTTTACTCAGGTCAGTTTGACATCTGCCAGTAAACAACCACCCAGAACCTCATGCTAAAATCAATCTCAGACCACTTTAGCCACTATGGGCCAGATTTACTAAACAGGGCAAATTAGCGTTAGAGCGCAATTCCATAAAAGCGCCGATGTGAGGGGAAATTCTACGTGTGGTTTACTAACAATGCACACATTAAAGAACACAGACGCAGATCATTTCCATAATGACCAGCGCAATCTACCAAGACCTGCGCAAATTAGCGCCTGCTTTAAGACATGCTTTTTTTGGGTGTTAAATAATGGCGCAAATACCAGTAATTTGACGAGCGCAAACGTTAGTAAATCACGTTGCGTGATCCTCCCATAAATTTTGTGTCTGAAAGGGAGACTCCTACAAATGCATATTCAATAATGTCAGGCACAAAAATAACTGCGTCCACGTTTTTCAGCGCTAATTCTTCACTGCACGTCTTTAGTAAATCCTGACAGTATTATTTTAACGCCAAAAGATTGTCTGCGCTGTCGCAAGCTGTTAGTAAATCTGGACCTAATATATTAGCTCTTTAGCCAGTTTCACATCATGACAGTGAGTTTTGCATATTTTTTATGTTCTTTTCTTCAGCCCAGTAAACTTTTTAGACCACACACAACACAAGGGCCTTGCTGTAGCGGTGTACGGCGTTCTCTTCTGCAAACTGCTTGGAATGGTCCTCAGTCACCATCCACTTCCTTTCACTAAAGATGTCACGAACAAAGGTACGGCGACTAGGTTTCTTGCTTCATGGAATGGAGAAAAGCATCTATATTATATGAATAATGCAGTATTTATTCAGTTTTTATGTTTTATTTTATGATGTTGTCTAGTGGTTAAGACTTACAACTAGCAAACAGAAGGTTGTTGATTCGATTCCCATAAGGAACAAACTATTAGTTACCACCATTGTGCACTTAAAGGGATAATTCACTTTCCCTTGAAAAAAATGAAAGGATGAAAATTCTGTCGTTAATTACGTACCCTCATGTCGTTCCAAACCTTCGTTCATCTTCGGAACACAAATTAAGATGTTTTTGATGAAATCTGAAAGCTTTCTGACCCTTCATAGAAAGCAACGCAACTGACATGTTCAAGGCCCTGAAAGGTAGTAAGGACATTGTTAAAATAGTCCATGTGACATCAGTGCTTCAACCGTAATTATTTTAGTTTTCTTTGCACACAAAATGTATTCTCGTAGCTTCATAAAATTAAGGTTGAGCCACTGATGTCACATGGACTATTTTGACAATGTCCTTACTACCTTTCTGGGCCTTGAACATGTCAGTTGCATTGCTGTCTATGCTGTCTATTTAGAACGACATGAGGGTGAGTAATTAATGACAGAATTTTCATTTTTGGGTTAACTATCGCTTTAAACCCAATTTGGTCAAGAATGATAATTTATGGCAGTGTTGTAGAGATTCAATTCTTTATAGATAAAAAACAAACAAACATTATTTTCTATCATAATGTAAATCAAAGACTTTGGGCCACCAAAGAGTTTGGGAAATTCACTGGTTTGGAGGGGTAGTTGCTCATCCTTCACCAGCGCTATCAAATGAACACACTCTCTATTCACAAGATGGCAGCTATCCAAACTAAGCTCAGTTCACACAAGAGGATGAAAAGTAGCACCCTACCTGATCTTTTTTTTTCCTCTGAACTGCTAGTCCTTCTTAGTTGGGTTTTGTAATTGGATTATCAGCTGCATTTTTTGTTTCTTTAGCAAACAGGGCCTCAGTGTTTGCATTATGTAACTGTGTGGTGCTTTAACAAGTGAATTTTGATGCATAAGTCTGTTAGTGTTGATGGATCACAATTGTTATTTTCCTTGTTCTGAATCATATGACATTTTTTGTTTTTCCCATAGTTTAAAAATCATATGGTCAAGTAGCAAGTGTTTTACTCAAAGTAACTTACAGTACACTTCAGGGACAATCCTGCAAATCTACAATCGGAGGATAACAGAAAAAGTGCACCTAAAAATGCAAATTGTCATCATTTGTTCACTCTCCTGTTTTTTTCTAGTGTTGAACACAAAAGAAGAAATATTAAAGAATTGTCAGGCTGAAAGTGTCAGGCTAAAAAAATAAAAAGCACCATTAATGTTGAAGAGTTAGAAGGAGACAGATAACTGTACTTTTCTGAGACTGTCAGGCTCAAAAAAAGACCAAAAAAAGAACCATAAATGAAGAGTTAAAAACAGATAATCATTTTGATGATTACTTTTATTGATATTCAGACATTTAATAGTTATCAGTTCTTTAAAATAGAGTCTTTTGATAAATAGCAAAATTGTTAGAATACTCTAAAGAAAAGAAATACATTTGTGATCATCTAGAGCATTAAAAGCTTAATGAATATGTATTTGTTTGTGTAGTATATTTTTATTTAGTAGCAGAAATAAAGCAATCATTGATTTTCAGGTACTAAAAAAAAATCATCTTTTGATCATAAAAAAGCAACATAAAAAATAATGATCATAAAATGATCATAAAAAAGAAGTCCAAATGACTTACGACTGTCAGACTCAAAACAAAGACCAAAAAAAGCACCTTAAATGTTAAAGACAGATAATCATTTTAATGAATATATTTACTGATGTTCAGACTTTGAACAGTTATTGCTTCTTTAAAATCAAGTCTTCTGATAAATAGAACCATCTTTAAAGAATAAAGAAATTTACGATAACCTAGACCACAACAACTTAAAAAAGTAAATATAATAGCATGAATAGCAACAAAAATAAAATTATGAATATCTTATTATTTTTTATTATTAAATATATTACTATTATTATCTTTACAATTTTTTTTGTGTGTGTGTGTGTGTGCAATTTTTATTTAGTAGCAGAAATAAAACAATCCTTAATAATTAGTTCTGTTTATTAATGAATCAGTTTTATGATCTGTCAACCATAAAAAAGAAAAAGAATAAGAATTCCATACAATTTTTACATGATATGCCAATTATTCTCAAGCCATTCAATAGATTTGCATGAGAAACAGGCCAAATTTAAATCAATTTAAACTCAAAATGTAGTTTTTTGGGGGTGATTTAGTCATATAAGCATCTTGCTCCAGGTCACAGTGGTAATATTTCATAGACTGAACCATTGCAGGTTCGAACTTACAACATTTCGACCCCCAGCCTCCTGTAAACACTGGGCTGCATCACTATTTATAAGCAAATATAGACAGTACTGTGCTCTTTTAGGCTAGATCCAGTTTGAGAGCAGAGAGATGTTTAACTGGACTGTGTTATTTTGTTCTTTATCCCTGTAGAGTTCTGGCTGATCCTGGCTCTGTTGTACTACCCCGCGTTGTACTATCCTCTTCTGGCCTGCGGTACACTGCACAACAAGGTGGGTTACGTCTTGGGCAGCCTGCTGTCGTGGACACACTTTGGAGTTCTGGTCTGGCAGAAGGTGGACTGTCCCAAGACGCCACAGGTAGGAGTTAACATGGATAAATGCATCTAAAACATCACCTGTAGCGTATTAGTAAACTCTATCTGGGCTCTTACTTCACTTTCCCACTGTGTGTTGAATCAGACTTGCAGAAACATTTCTATTGCTGCTTAAATTCATTAACTTCATCCCATCAGTCCTCCGTTTTGTTCTCATCGTCCTCGTCTGCCAAATGAATGGTCATACCTCAAAACAATTTGTTCTGCTTCTTAGGATCTCTCCATAGAGCTTTCCTTCAGTTAATCATTTTAGTTTCTGTCAGAACTAAAGAAACTGTACCATATTACACAATATAACAATAAAATCAAACTGGCAAACTGGCTGATGCCGAAAGAAAGAAAGCCTCGTTAGGTTTAAGTTCTGAGAGAAATTTCATGATTGATTTGCACAGAATATGGGTGGGTGATATAGGCAGACAAATGACTGCAAACAGTTGATGTTATCTGACATTGATTTGTCTGTTTTTCTCCTTGTCTGCAGATCTATAAGTATTACACGCTGTTCAGCAGCCTTCCTCAGATTGCCTGTCTGGCTTTTCTTAGTTTCCAGTATCCGCTGCTTCTGTTCAAAGGCTTACAAAATACAGAGACGAGCAACGCCTCTGAGGTGAGATACAGCTGCTGTGATACTGTAATAAAGGGAAACAAAAGCTAAATCAAAAAGATGAAATTCTTAAAAAAATATGTGTCAAAGAAAAATAGAGGGTTTCAAACATAGCCAGAAAAGTTTAATAATCTTTTCCGCTAACCTTCAAAGTATTAGGTTAAGTTTTTAAAAATTTATAACAAAATTAGTATGATAAGCACTTATGTACAGGTCAGAGTAAGTATGTTGTTTAATTTTTGCTTAAAAATATGTTACACTGCCTGATGATAAAACATTTTTTTCACAAAAGCTATAAGCAGACATATTTCTATGCATATAAAATCACTTTTGTAAATTTCATTTGTATGTATGTAAATTTATATATAAAAGACTGCTTGACTTATTAATATTTGAAAGGGTACACTGTAAAAAAAAATTCCGTAAAATTTACGGTAAAAAACCAGCAGCTGTGGTTGCCGGAATTCTACCATTAAAAATACGGTAACAACATTTTAGGTTTTAACTTAAATTTACAGATAAATACCGTAATTTCATTAACTTATATAATGTTAATATACCAACCTATTGAAGTACTGAAATCTGTTTTGTACCTTTGAAATACACTGATAACCACCAAATGCAGGTGGTGATGAGAAAGTCACATGATGAACCAAAGCCAATCACAAGCAGCTTTTAAATAATAACATGTATAGAAGGTGCACAGTGTCATTCACACAAGCACTAAACACCATCATGGTGAGACTCATTAAACTGAAATATGCAATAAACATTAATTTAACAACAGTAGATGTAACATACAACCCTAATAAACATAACAGATAAGAAAAAACTAAGAAGAAACATAGTTATTTCAAAGAAAAAACATCAAATTCAAACAAAATTTAAAATGCAATGCAGGGAATTCTGGGAACGTCAATTTACGTTTTTTCCCTGTACATTTTACAGGAACTTACCGTTAACCATTAAACAGGTTTTTACTGTAGCATTTTCACAGTTTTTCACAGTTAAAATCACGATCATTTTTTTACAGTGTAGCTCAGGTTGTAAAATGTCAGCTTCCCCAAAAATGAATGAATTAATAATTTGTGATATTTGTACCAGTGTCTCTGATGTAATGCATGTCAAGGAATAATTTTCTTTTCTAAAGGAAAATATCTAAAATGTCAGGATTATACAACTGTTCTGATATCGTAATAAATATGTAGATAATATATAAAAGATTACTATAGAGAAATGTATATTAAAAGGGTGAAATTCTGGCATGAGCTTATTTAATCTAATTAAAGCATTATCTTTTGCTTATTAATATTTGAAAAAAAACAAGGTTAGTTCAGGTTGTAAAATATACATGTTGTTCAGCTCCTTCAAAAATGAATATTTATGAATTAATAAATTATGACACTTGTAAAAAAAAAATATATGTAAAGGTTTAAAGACAATATGTTATTAGTTTTTACTTGGTCATTAAATTAAAACTTTTCTTGAACACAAGCCACATTAAACCATCATAAATACTTGGCATACATGTTAAACTAGATTTTTTCAAATATTTTTTGTTTTCTTTATCATGGATACTCTTATTTGCCATTTGTATTTATGCTTATTTTGATCCATTTGTATTTAGCATTGTTTCCCCTATTATACGACCCTGTTACAACAGACCTGTGAGCCATTTTCGGGTCACGACCCGCCAGTTAAGCACCACTGTGTTAATTCATAATGAAGGGACTTAGCAGCATGGAAAAGCAAGAGGGGAGTTTGTAAACTCGGCACCTGCATTCCAGAGCTCTAATTATTGTAAGCAGCTCAGTGGGATTGGGTTATGTTTGACTCACAGAGCACATTGCACAAACAGAGTTTTGTGTTCTCATAGGAAACACACAATACAAGTGTTATTCAGCTGTAATCACTATGACGAATACATTTGGGTGAAATAAGAGGAACAATCCCCTCATAACACATGCAAGTAAACAGTGGTCTGTAATTCAGACGAGCAAGGTTTTTGTCACGTCTCACTGCATGATAAACACAGAGTTTAATTTTGAGATATGTAATTAAAGATTCACGTCAGCATGAACAGAATAAATGATACTATCAAATGATTTATTGCAATCTCATCTCATGCAGGACCTCAGCAGCAGTTATTATCGAGATTATGTGAAGAAGATTCTCAAGAAGAAAAAGCCCACCAAAATCAGGTGATGCACATTTACATGGACAACATTAAAGATTCAAGAAGCTTAAAACAGCAGAAATGTTACTTGTAACCCATAAGAGGAATTTTACAGAGAGATGATGCTTCCTTGAATGTTGTACACTTTTGAGTTTCACATTACTGTTTATTTTTAATTTATTATTTCCTTTATTATTACTGTCACACTAGAGAAGTAACATCATATGGACCCTTTGTACACTGTAAAAAATGATTGTGATTTTAACGGTAAAAAACTGTGAAAATGCCACAGTAAAAAAACTGTTAAATGGTTAACGGAAAGTTCCTGTAAAATTTACAGGAAAAACCCGTAAATTGACGTTTCCAGAATTCACTGCGTTGCATTTCAAATTCTGTTTGAATTTGACGTTTTTTCTTTGAAATAACTATGTTTCTTCTTAGTTTTTTCTTATCAGTTATGTTTATTAGGGTTGTATGTTACATCTAATGTTGTTAAATTAAGATTTATAGCATATTTCAATTTAATGAGTCTCATCATGATGGTGTTTAGTGCTTGTGTGAATGACATTGTGCACCTTCTATATATGCTATTATTTATTATTTTCATGTGACTTTCTCATCACCACCTGCATTTGGTGGTTATCAGTGTATTTCAAAGATACAAAACAGATTTCAATACTTTAATAGGTTGGTATATTAACTGATATATTAACATTATATCAGTTAAAGAAATTACGGTATTTAACTGTAAATTTAAGTTAAAACCGTAAAACCTAAAACGTTATTACCGTATTTTTTTACGGTAGAATTCTGGCAACCACAGCTGCCAGTTTTTTACCGTAAATTTTACGGAATTTTTTTTACATGATTTTTTACATTTTACATTTTGCATGATTTTTTTTTTTTTTTTACAAATGTTCTTATGTTGACTCCACTGCTCACACATTTAAAAACTTTATTACAAAATTTAAATAATTGATATTATTATAAAATAATTTTTAATTTTATTCTAAATCAGTTATTTATTACTTAAATTAAATTAAATAAATATCAAATCATTTTATAAATGTTATAAATTTTAAATGTTAATGGTTTTAATCATTTTAATTTAAGATAAATTAGGGTTTTCAAACCCCATACAATGAATTAAAATACTAAATAAATACTCTAAATAAAATACTAGAATAAAACATCTCATACTGCAATGTGAGCTAATCTTGTTAAACCGTTTTGGTAATGGAATGGATTCCAATTGCAATGAAGGCAAGGAAAGGTGAGGTATTTTCTATTATACCAATCAGTCCACTGTACAATAGCCAGTCAGATGAGATATTGCCCATAAACTACTTCCTTCCTCATTTCCATTGACAGGTGGTGAATCACACCTACTGTAAATTCTTTTATGCAAAGATTGGTAGATAGTGATCCGCTGCTGTCCCAGAGTCTGAATCGTGAGCTAATGCCATTCAGTCTGTCTGTACTGTACAGATGCTGATCTGATTCTTTATGCAAAAATATACTGAGTGTCTGAAATGTCATTGCTTATAGTCCCATGAGCCACGTGAGGAAATGGAAACTCCTTAATGTCAGTATGATGTTCACATAGGAATGCAGTGTAATGAAGGGAAATATCCATTGATAAGAGTGACAGTTATGTGTAGGAAGGTATATGGAATAAGGAATATATAGACAAACCATGAGGTTGCGGATTTAGACTGGTCATCCAAGGGTAATAAACCATTTATTATAAGTCTAATTGTGCATTTGAAAGAATATGAAGGGTTATTATTTTAAAGGGATAGTTCACTCAAAAATGAAAATTCTGTCATTAATTACTCACCCTCATGTCATTCCAAACCTGTAAAACCTTCATCGGAACACAAATGAAGATATTTTTGATGAAATCTGAGAGCTTTCTGACCCTCCATAGACCGTAAGGGTACTACCATGATCAAGGCACAGAAAGGTAGTAAGGACATCGTTAAAATAGTCCACGTGACATCAGTGGTTCAACCGCAGTTTTACGAAGCTATGAGAATACTTTTCATGCGCAAAGAAAACAAAAATAATGACTTTATTCAACAATTCTTCTCCTCCAAATCACGTTTTCCGCCATTATCGAGAGTTGTAGTAGTAGTATTTGGAGAAGAACTGTTGAATAAAGTCGTTATTTTTGTTTTCTTCGTGCATAAAAAGTATTCTCATATCTCATAAAATTACATTGCTTTGCTGTCTGTGGAGGGTCAGAAAGCTCTCGGATTTCATCAAAAATATCTTAATTTGTGTTCCAAAGATTAACAAAGGTTTTGCGGGTTTGGAATGACATGAGGGTGAGTAATTGATGACAGAATTTTCATTTTTGGGTGAACTATCCCTTTAATATTATATTAAATTGTGTTTTCTTCTTGTTGTTTGTGGCTGTTATCTCTTGTTTATGCGGTTCCAGTGCATCAAAACCCAAACTGTTCGAAAGACTCCGAGATGCAGCCAAGGCTTACATCTACACACCAGACGATGGTAAAAAAAAAAGAAAAAAAATGCCTAACATGTCAAAAATATATATACACTACTGTCTAAAAGTTTGGAATCAGTAAGATTTATTTATCTTTTTTTTTTCTTTTTATTCAGCATGTATTGATGCATTAAATTAATGGAAAGTTACAGTGAAGACATTTTTGTTGCACAAGTTAGAAAATTGTTCTTTTAAAGCTTTCTATTCAGCAAAGAGTCAAGAATTTTTTTTACTGATAATAAATATTGATAATTGTTGATCATTATTGATAATTATAAATGTTTCTTGAGTGGCAAATCAGCATATTAGAATGATTTCTGAAGGATCATGAGACATTGAAAACTTGAGTAATGATGCTGAAAATTCAGTTTTGATCACATGAATAAATTACATTTGACTATATATTCACAGAGAAAATAGTCATTTTAAATTATAATAATATTTCACATTTTTTACTGTATTTTTGATCAAATAAAACCAGCCTTGATAAGCATAAGAGACTTACCAACCTCAAACTTTTTAAATGCAGTGTTTGTTTTAATTTACTGTAATTTAATTTCTTTTCCATCAGTTTTTAGGTTCCCTTTGAAACTAGCAATCTCTGTGGTTGTGGCATTCATTGCTATTTATCAGGTAAATGCTTCAACAAACGAGGCCTTTTTAGAGTTATTTCTGTCTAAAAGTATTAACCAATGTGCTTTTAATTGATTTAAAGTAGCATGATAGTATTTCAAGTAGTATTTTCGATTCTTTCCATGCTCTTAGATGGCGCTCTTACTGGTCTCAGGCGTGCTGCCCACCCTACACATTGTCCGTAGAGGAGTGGACGAAAACATCGCCTTCCTATTGGCCGGTTTCAATATCATCTTGTCAGATGACCGTCAGGAGGTGGTCAAGATTGTAGTGTACTATCTGTGGTGTGTGGAAAGTGAGTCAGTTGTCCTTCTCATACTTCTTACACGTATGAGAGCGATAAATGTATTACTGTTATACTATATATAAATATTGATTTACATTAGCTGGAAAGCCCATTTGCCATCACGTTGGATGATAATGTTTTAAATTGCCAGTAAGCTTTGTTAATTGTGACCGGCACTCAGTTTGCCTAGGTTTGAGTGATACGGAATTTACTAGACCTATTCAGTCTGCCAAATATAGGGAACCGATTTTTGGACTGTCCTGCAAAATTTGGGACAGTGGTCACCTTAACTTAGGCCCACATGAATCTATGGCCACAAAACCCTCCAGAAATTCAATCAGATTCAGACACCCATCATTTATTCAATTCTACATACCCTAGGAAAAAATGAAGTGTGCTTAATTGTATTGCATGTCCACTTGTTGTGTACTTCAAATCTTAAAAGTATATTTTTTAAAAAGCTATATTTGCAGATAATATATAAAACTTAATTGTGCTTAAATAGAGACACTTACATTGTTTTTAACACATTTAACTAGACTAAGTGCACTTTGTAATAATTACTAGTTTAAAAACCTTTTTAAAAGATTTGAATCATTTTTTAATACTTTTTGTCATGCTTTAAAGTACACATATTTTGACAAAAGTAAATATATTTAAAATGTATTAAACTTCATCACTACAAATGTGTAATTATAATTATATTTTATTTAATTAATCTAATTTATAATTGTATTATAAATAATGTTATTTAAATACATGACATATAATTTAAAATCTAATTTAGGATTACATTATAATTAATTCTATTTAAATACATGACATGCAGGTTTTTTAATAAATAACCGTAGTTTACTATAAATATTCATTCAGCTGTACACTACCATATTTCAAACACAATATAAGTATTTATGAAATTACATATAAAGATTAAGTCCTACTTATGTGGGTCAAAAAATTACGTTAAAGTTCAATTAATTCAATTTAATATAAATTTCAACTATAATACATTTTCATTTAATTGTAAGTAACACAATTATGTGTCTGAAAATATTACTTCCTGTTCAGATATATTCAAGTATATTCTTTTAAAGTATATCATTTCTGTAAGTACACTTTTTGAAAATATGCTACAAATATTTACAATATTACAATATAAAAATATGTTGAAATATATTCAATATATATTTCTATATTTACAAAATAGAAATATATATTGGAGATATTCTTTTTCACAAGAGTCCATCTCCTTATGTGTGCATTTATTCAATGTTTTGTTTTGTCTTGTTATTCAGTAAATATAAGCCAAACAGATTCATTTAAAGAGAAATCAACTGATTCTCCTCAGTAATCAACACAAAAATTGTGCAGGTTATATATGGGCCTAGAGATGAAAAGATTTTGAAATCTTTCCTCAAAGTTGTATTGACATAACACTTAAACCATTTTGATATAGACAGTTACAGTAAGAAAGTCATTTGGATTGCTGCAGTTAATGATCTCTGGAGTTTTATCGGGCAGTCGTGGCCTAATGGTTAGAGAGTTGGGCTTGTAACCTGAAGGGTGCCGGTTCGATTCTCGCACCGGCAGGAATTGAAGCTGGGGATTGTGAACGAACAGCGCTCTCACCACCTTCGATACCATGACTGAGGTGCCCTTGAGCAAGGCACTGAACTCCTAATTGCTCCCCGGGCGCTGGAGCAATGGCTGCCCACTGCTCCGTGTGTGTGTTCACAGTGTGTGTGTGTGTGCATTTGTTCACTGCTCACTGCTGTGTGTGTGTGCACTTGGATGGGTTAAACGCAGAGCACCAATTTCAAGTATGGGTCACCATACTTGACAATACATCACATTATTTTTTTTATTATTATTATTTTATTTTTGCATGCATCAGTGCAAAGCCTGAATCACTCACATCCACTTTCACTCAGCTTTAAATACTCATGTAATTCAGCAGTTGAATAATGAAGTAGTCAGCAAAGCCGACTGCTGAACTGTAGCTGGACTCGTTTTCCAATCAGTCAGTGGGAAAAAGTGCTGGGGCTGTGAGAGTGTGTTTGTGCAACTGACATTGACCTCTCTGGCTCATGTGATTGTGTTTATTTCAGTTTGCTATCTGTCAGCGGTGACCCTGTCCTGCCTGCTCAACCTCCTCATGCTCATGAGGTCCATGGTCCTGCACAGGTGACACTAACAACCACACACTCAGTCAGATAAACCGGATAAAGCTGCTCTTACACAGATATCACAGCCTAATCCTCTGGTCATGCATTTGAGATGTTTTACTGTCCTTGGTTATCATGCAGAGTAGGTTTGCGAGGTCAATTTTATAAATAGGATTTGAAGTGAGAAATGGATGAAAAAGACTATAGAAGTTTCTAATGTCAAAATAGAGTTTATGATTGCTGACTGATTTATGGCACAGCACACAGATCTTTCATTTTATTATTTTTTTATATATGAATTATTTTATATTTTATGTTTTATTAATTAATTAAATAATAAAATGCTTGATTACAACATTTCAAATTTAACAACAAATTTGTATGAAACAGACTGTCAAATATTAATACAGAAGTCAATACAGAAATAAAAAATATTTCAGAATTTTATTTTAAATATTCTAAATAAAATGTATCTATTTAGCAAAAAAATAAAACAGTTGGACTGTAATTGTCATTTTCAGTTTTATTCTGTATATGTTAATTAAAATGTATTTATTTATTTATTATTTATAATGCATTTTACCGTTTTATTTGATTGTATTTATCATAAAATATCTCTTGTTTTTTGTTTTGTTTGCTTCCAGGGTTATTATTGTTACCTAAAATCAAAACTAAAACTCAAATCTTTTAAAAAATACTGAAACTGTAATGTTCAACTTATATTTTAATTAAAATGTATTTATTTATTTATTATTTATAATGTATTTTATTATTTTATTTTATTGTCTTTATCATATTTAGTTTCACTTCCAGAGATATTATTGTCACTTAAAATTAAAACTAAAACCATTAAAAACAATATTTACTTGAAAAAAATAAAAAGCTAACTGAAATTGAAAATAAAAATTTAAAAACTTGTATTTAATCATTTGAAATTAAAATAAAATAGAAAATATGAAAATGAATTAAAAAATTATACAAAGACTATAATATAAATATAAAGATGCTATTAT
>JAFVLL020023140.1:0-12054 GCA_021397915.2 Tor tambroides | reverse complement strand
CAGGCTTGATGAGCAGAAGAGACTTCTTTCAAAAACATTACAAATAGTAATGTTTCCAAACTTTTGACCTGTACTGTATATCACACACACACATACATACATAAATATAAGGGATAATGCACAGCTAGCTGTTTTAATACACGACGTGGAGGCCAAGAACCACCCAAAGCGAAGCGTTAGCAGTTGTGCGTGTACCTGCTTCTGCACGTCTTTCTACAAACAATGAAGCTGTGTTACATCAAAAACACTGATTTTACACCTCGTTGCTGAGGAATATTATATAGTGAACTATTAGGCTATTTTATTAATTTTTTTTTTTTAAACCATGCCTTAAATAAATCATTGCCTTTGTCATGTTTTAGCCTATTGTTGTAACTTAGTTGCAGATCAGAGGAAATTTGGTAACTTTGAAATCCATTTTAAATCTACCCCAAACAGGTTCACATACATTTGTGACTACAAATACTTGTACAATGCTATTAGCGGTAATTACAATGCAGTCAATTTTTTTTTTTAACATTTATTTGCTAGTATTTTCAAAAAGCAATGGAGAGAAAGGAAGGATGGACAGTAGGAACAGGAAACAAGAATGGTAGATGTTGCAAGCCAGATTGAAACTCACATCATCACATGAGCACAGCTCAATGTGTTGGAGAATGAACATGACATTACTGCATTTTTCAATCAGGGGGAATAAAGTGATATTTGAAGGATCTGTACGGATTTGATGGAAAAAAAAGAAGCTGCACAGAGCGCAGGACCTTTGAAATGATGGCTAATGTTTAAGCCAGAAAAATGGAGCAGAGGAAAAAAAACAGCATTGATTCAAAGGCTCATTCGTTCTTTTCATTGCCTCCACTGTGTCTAACCAACTCTAGAGCAACACTATTTGGTTTTCAAGGTATTTTTCCTGAATGGAGTGCAGATTGCGACTGATCTGGGGCCTGTTCTGGGGACTATGGCGAGCAGGCGCTGAACTTCTGTGGCCATCAGCTGCCTTAGTGTTTCATAAAATGATTATTAAGGGATTTGACCTCTGGCTTTTCTTCTAGCCATAATATTGAGTGACATCATCAAGTGTCCATCAAAGTAGATGGTGAAGGGCACATGGGAATTGCAGTTGGGTCCTTTCAGCTCTATCTAACGGCAATTCGTACATATTTTACGAGGTGGCTAATTCATACAAATTCGTACGACCTCACTCGTACAAATTCATACGATTTTTGCTAAATCGTACATATTTTACGAGTTATAGTACGTATTCTACCCGTCACTGGGGTTTAGACAAATCATACAAAATCGTATGAGTGAGGTCGTACGAATTCGTACGAATTAGCCACCTCGTAAAATATGTACTAATTGGTCGTGAGATAGCGTTGGTCCTTTTCTTAAAAAATCCAATGCGATAAACCAACAAAGTCTAAACAGCGCTGTAACTGTCCCATAAAGTATGTTCAACCTTCTGCAAATCGCTGGGTTTGAATATTACCCCGTGAGTGCCTCTGACACATTTAGGAACAAGTAAACAGAGTCCCATCCATCGTACATGGATTACTTTATTCATGGATCCTGTCAAGAATAAAAAAAACACATCAACGACTTAGTACATGGACCCTGCAAGAATAAATAACATCAGCAAAGTATGTGGGACTTTTTCTTTTTTTTTGGTAATTCTTCACCAAAAAATGAAAATTTGCTTAAAATTTACTCGCCCTCAGGCCGTGCAAGATGTAGATTAGTTTGTTTCTTCATCGGAACAGATTTGAAGAAATTTGAATCACATGCTCACCACTGGATCCTCTGCAGTGAATGGGTGCCTTCAGAATAAGAGTTCAAACAGCTGATAAAAACATCACAATAATCCAAAAGTGAAAAGTTGAGTGTTAGTAATAAATTGATCATTAAGTTAAAATAGTTTTGATGGATCAAACACACAGCTTTTCGCAAAACAAGCCTTTGATGGAGTCATGTTGTGGATTATTGTGATGTTTGAACTCCCATTCTGACGGCACCCATTCACTGCAGAGGTGAGCAAGTAATGCAATGCTAAATTCCTCCAAATCTGTTTAAGATAAAGAAACAAACTCATCTAAATCTTGGATAGCTTGAGGGTGAGTAAAGTTTCAGCAAATTTTCTTTAATGGACAATAAATTAATTTTTAAACAGTCTCCTTAAAGTACAAAAGAGAAATATAAAAATGGATCCGAAATGGACATGGCAAGAGGAGAAAAAAGCAAAAACAGATTTGTCCCAGCCCCTTTCTTGCCCTTTTAATGTCCACTCTTTGCTTACTTCCTCCAGGCCGTTCATCTCTCAGTCTCCCAGTGGACCTGAGGGAAATGGACTCTTAGTCTGCTCTCCATACATCACCTACTGACACTGATGGCCCGACTTTTGGATTCTTACATCTATTGGAAAAGTGATTATCGGAGTTTACTGTCCTGTAAACAAGCAGACATTGTCTTGCTCATTCAGCTGTTTGTGATAAGATCCCAGCAATTGATTGCAGCTTTGGCCATGTAGAGAAACAAAAGAAGAGATCAGTGACCTCGCACTGGTTTTTAATGAACCTATACAGAAGCATGTTTTCAGACGAACTACTGTAATGCTGAAGGGTGCAGAGTCATCACAAGAAAATAGAGGTCATTTGTAGAAAACTGCAAACGGGAATTACACTGTGTATCTGTTTTTCTATAGCGCAAACAGCCAGTGAGTAACAGCGGTCTACAAAGAATGATGTAAGATTAGTCGGTTATTTAAATATTTTGAGCTAGCAAAAACAAGAGCAATCAAAAACAGTTTAAAGTTTATCTGAATAATGTCTAAGGTCTATCAGAAAGGATGAAATGTGTGTCTGCAGCAGACCAAAGTCCCCTGAAATACATTAACCTTTATAAAAACATAAACTGCAGCAAAACAAACATCTTCCCTGAAAATCTGTTTGATCATGCAGTCCATTTGCATTTAACTGCCAAAAAAAAAAAGGAAGAAAAAAAAAAAAACACTGGGATAGTCTGAGGTAAATAATATTGGCATTACGGTGGGAAAGGCTTCAGAATAGAATGCGAGTCACATTTCTAATGCAAATGATTACCATCTTGTATCCATCTTCAGTACGCCCTCGCCATGACCTTTCATAAAGCGCTTTTTCTTTCTCTGATAGACTAGCATTTCAAAGAAGACATTTTCTTTCAAAAAGGCTGCAGAGAGCAAAGGTTTAGGGCACTTACAGATCTTGGTCTTATTTAAGGTTTCTATCGCTTTGTCTATGCCTTGCAGGTTCTTCATTTCCTGTGAGATAAGTTGTACATGGTTGAATCCACTGGGGCTAAGACTCACTGAAGCCACACGCTTACATTCAACTGGCATAGACTACCATTTAGCAAATCAGTAGCTGTCTTGAAGGAAAATGGGAAAACTCAGCTAAAGAAACATCTTAGCCAAATACAGTATAAAAATGTTGTCATCATTTCCTTACCCTCATGTCCTGTATATCATTATTCAACAGACAAAAAACAGTCAGTGCGGTCCTTTCTTCATAATATCTTTTATGTTCCAAAGAAGAAATGCAGACAGCTTTGGAACTACACGAGGGTGAGTATAATTTTCATATTTTGGTGAATTTTCCATTTTATTACCAATTCACCACTCTTCACTTGTGGGTCTTTAAGACCCATTTTTTAAGAATGGAAGGGGGTGATATATTAAATTGCTTGCAACAATTCCCTGATTTGCATTTTAGCAAATTAGGGTTAAGTCTGGCAAAACAAGAGCAGCAGTACCATACAAAGATACACAATTGCAATAATTTAAATGAGGAATTAAAGGGATAGTTCACACGAAAATGAAAATTGGCATTAATTACTCACCCTCATGTCATTCATGTCATTTTTGGATGAAATCCGAGAGCAAAACTGCTAGTGTCTACTAGCACTTGTAAATCCTGTCTGAGTTGTAAGCCTTTCCAAACCTTGTTCTAGCTGACCTATAAGAAAGTAAGCTGAGAAAAAGAAGGTAATCCATACTCCTTTTTACAACTGGCTTTACTTTCAACAGCCACTTTCAGGTTGGCCTCTCTTCATGAAGGGTTCCTGCTAGCCCAGGTCAAGGATCTTTTCATTTGAACTCCTCAGTGGTGGATCTACCCTGAAGCAACACTAAGAACAAAAAACAACACATCTGAATGAAGCCCCTGGTATAGCAAGAAAGCATTCTCAAAAAAACAAATACAACTGTAATGTAAAGCATGCAAAACTTTTGAACAGTAACAGCGTTTCATTTTGCGCCAAGCGAACAGAATCAGACATGAATCATGAAGAAAGCCACTTTGAACTACCTGGTATGTAACCATGAATGTACAGTAGTTGTGCAAATTAAGTTTGCATTCAGAATTTATTAAGAATGTTGCAAAAAGAGAGACCTTCTACAGTACATAAATACTGAAATACCAGAAGTGCACATATTGACAAGCTAATTATAAAAGCTAGAATTGTACATTTTCTGAAGAAAATGAGTTGTCCTTTTATGTACTAAACTTGCTGCTGCCCAAGAACTCCTGAAATAGTCTCAATGGTATTCTGGTCCCTAGATTTGGGTGCTGCTTCAACTGAAGTAAATGGAAACTTCGTGTTTTATTAGTACAAGGTAAAAATTGTAAGTCTGAAAGAGAAAGGCCAGATGTGTGCACGTGAGCCTTCTCAGTCCCTGAGGCCCCATGTATGGCCATCTGGGGTATCTGAGAGGTGAAAATTCTGCTCAAGGATGAGAAGAATAAGCTGGAGTATCTCTCATTCTCTCTCATGAAGGAGTAAGAAGTGTTCGTTCTTTTGCTGTGCAGAACAAGGACAGAGGCTGAGCAACTATTAAATGCGGCATAGCGATCGAACAGAAAGAAGTTCCTCTCTCTCTTTATCTCGACACTGCAGCACATGCCCACAGCCACAAACGCTTGTTGCCCACCACTGTGAAAGCAAATATCCACAATTACAGCCAGACTGACAAAGAAGCCTAGGAACAGTGCACAGTGGACAGTTGGTCTTAATGATTTCCAGTCCATTTTCTTTCATCCAACAGAACAAAAACACATTTGACTAATGTCATCTAGATGACATCAGGAGGACGTCAATACCCTCTCTACATGATCAAATGACCACGAAGGGCCTTTTAAATACCACACCACTAAATCAGTAGAGACTTTTATTCTTTAGGACCCAGGCTTGATGTGATTTCTACATTCACCCTTAAAGAAAACTCAATTTAAATAGCATAAACTACTCCAAATAGACTTGAAACTGGATTTTGAAGGCAATGGCGCCACATACACAACAGTGGCCATGACATTAAATCCCAGAAATCCTAAAACTGAGTTAAAACATCATGTGTAAGTGTCCAAATGTAATGGAGTGATAGGAAAGTGCATGAAAACCTGGTCTCTGGATGTCCTTAAGTTGTGAACACAAAGACGCGGCCAACTCACCAAGGTCCTCCTTTTGCTTTCCGACCTGATGTCCTATTCACCGAGTCCCTGAAATAGACTCTCTTCAGGGATGTGTTTGAGCGCATGAGTATCGACTCACCAATGTTCTGATTAAAAGCAGGTTCAAGCAATTGAAATATAAGAGGAAGTGTCTTTACCTTTATTCATTTATGTTTTCCTTGTTGCTCTTTTCTGCTTGGCTTGAGCTTAATATAGGTTATTACAGTGAAAATGAGAAATTAGGGAAAATGCATTTTGCTCCTTTAATACACCCTTAATGGGTCTAGCATAGATTGCAAGTGTGGCCCAGGGCTCTCTTGCATTCTATGAATATGCTTTCACAAAGCTGGTATTAAACAATGGATTATTCAAACTCGCTCTGAATTATGCACTTGTATGCTACACATTACATTTTGCATCATGCTGTGTTTGTTTTATCTTTATTATAAACCTCTGCATGATTGTTCATAATTTAGAATACAAATCATTTTCAATTCTAGATTCTTGACGTACAGAGGTAGTTTAACAAAAGAAAAAAATCCCCCACCCTTAAGTCCCTTATTATTCTTACTGACTTATTACTATACATTAATACACTGGATTAAATTATAAAAATACTCATTTTGAATGCATACATTTGAAGCTTAACATTTTCAACTTTTCAACTAGTATTTTGATACTCCTAAAATCCATTTTGTACATTTGTTTTATAGATTTTTTTTTTTTCTATGCACCCCAATTTAAAAACCCCTGACCTATGGGAGTCATGTCTTTTATTTCATATCTTCTGGAACAGACAAAAATTTAAGTCGTTATTCCTCCATAGCTCTCCTTTCCACATTCATGATTCGTTCACGTACATGAGCGAAACAGAGAGAAATAAAGTCGAATCTGTTCAAGTCGATCCTGTACACAAAATTTGTCTGAATGACACACTTTTGAAGTGATCCAAACAGTAACCGGTTTCCCACTGGAAAGAAAAAAAGTAACAATAATAATAACTTCAATCTGTTCATCACACAAACCTATTGTTGTATGGCATAGAATCACATGGAACCTAGTGCATGGGTCATACAGTATGAGCTACTTTATTTATGAGAAAATAATGACAATTTCTATTTTTGGATGAATTTCCCCTACAAATGCAAATGTACTCAAAAATGTCCATATCTGTATTTCAGAGATGAACTTTCTCTCAACCAGCAAAGCAATGTTTGTTCTGTGTCTAAGAATGTTAGCGGGAATGCTCAGAGCACTCGCAGATGAATCAAAATCAAGAGGACTATGTAATTCAAGTGAACCTGAACAACCCTGTCAGACGCAAAGACTGCGAGATGGGTCCACTGTGGCAGTCACATACATAGACACACAGACGCAGAGGTGACACAAATTCTACATCAGTCCTCCTCGACCCCTGTCAGGTAGAAGCTGAAATTCTCGATGACTGATGAGACAGACGCACATGGTGCCCACGATAAAGTAAGTTGTCAATCTGGGACGGGTGTCCTCTGCCAGAACTCTCACCTTCTTACCCCCTTGAAAGAAATGGCAAAACTGGTCGGTCTGACACCTTACGTGTTATCATCAAATAAACACTGTTTTCATTGACTCTGTTGCAGTCATGTGATTGCTGCTTATGTCTGGCTTAAAAAAGGTCTAGACTAGAGCTTGTGGTGGAAGGACAGAGCGAGTTTATGAGTCTCTCCAAATGTCATTTGTAGTTACGTGCCATTTAGCAGCTGCTTTTTAATCAAAGTGACTTACAGTACATTAATTGCTGGGACAGTAGCCCTCAAGCTAGTGCTCACTTCAAGGTCAAAATGCTGAAAAGGCCGGATAGAATATGCAATTTCTTGGTTAGCAGCCCATCTACTTAACCATTACACAAAAAGCTGACAAGGACACATTAAATTGATCAAAAGCGACAGTAAAGACATTTATAATGTTACACAATATTTCTATAGCAAAGTTTAATTTCAAATGATGTTCAAATGATGATTTATCAAACAATTCTGAAAAAAAGTCTCAGTTTCCAAAAACATTTTTTTGCAACTGTTTTCAGTTCTGATAATATCAAATGTTTCTCTGAGCAACTAATAATTGCATTAGAATGATTTCTGAATGATCATGTAACACTGAAGACTGAAAATGCAGTATTGTCATTACAGGAATAAATTACATTTTAAAATATATTCAAATCGAAACAGCTATTTTAAATTGTAAAAAAATATATATACATATATATACACTATATATATATATACACACACACACACACAAATATTGATAATAAATGACTTTCAATTTGGTTCATCAAACAAATGCAGCCCTTTTGAGCATGAGACTTTTCAAAAAAAAAAATACAGTATTGTACTGTATTAGGTATCATTACCTTAACTTTAAGTTAAAACTTAAAGTTAACTTAGATTTAATATGGGAAACCAACAACATGACCAATACGGTAAACAATATTGACAAATCATTCTGCATGCACATTATTGTCCATTTTTTTGGTTTTATAATCTTATACATACTATAATAAATTTACTTCAGTCATTTAATCATTTCATTATTTAACTAGCAATTTTGTATTTTGTAACAATAGTATTTCTCTCATTGTAAATGAGAAAGTGTCTATTTACTTTTATTTTATTTGCTTAATTTTCCTCTTTTTTATTGGATTTCCCCATATTTTTCTGTGTTTACAGGATCTGCGTGCAAGTAAATGTTAGCATGCTGTTTTGCTTTCATTAACTGTGAGAGATGTTAATGGACAAGACAAGTCTCTAACCTCTTTATTCTGTTCCTAAAACTTCAGTAGCTCTCACTTATCCGCTAATGCATTAGCTGCTAAATCGACACAAGACTCAAACAGAGTGAATCTTAAATGGTTTCCAGCCATTAATTGGATCCAAGGAACAGGAAACACACAATTAGAGGTGTGCATGCACAAGTAGGTCATGCACACACAAATCCATGCTGTGGTTTTCCAGACGATGTTCCCTTCAGATTACTGTCTGGCTGAATATCAGCTTTGCCAATATAATCAGCAGTGCAGCCATTACAAGCATTTTAATTAATTACATTCCCACTACCACAAAACCCACTATCTTTCTACACCTCACTGCCTTCAACTTAATCCGGTCAACACATACTGACAATGCTCTCAGGCCTGTGCTCGTCCACAACCGCAGATTGCTCTGAGGATTTCAAGTATGAAAGTTCCTCCAGATCAACTGCTTTACTAATCCTGCAAATTGTAGTTGAAACACCATGTTTTAACACTATTATATATATCGAACAACTAATTCTGAAGCAAATCCCTCAATCAAATTTCTCAATCATAATGCTTAATGTAACATTGGTCTGTTGCATTGGACCAGTACAGTGGACCAATGTCAATAGTACAAGTCTGATCAATATATCTCTTGCAAACATTACTTACAGTAGAATATCTTCATCTTTGAGACATAAAATAGGTCAAGAACAAAACAACTTACAGCCATCACTGTCTTAAACTCAACAAGCAAAGGACTGGAGATAAATCAAGAGCTTGCTGTCTCTGACGTGACAGCAGGTAAACTCCCTAATGAATTCCCTACAGATTCAGTGCTCACAGGTGATGCTAAAGCAACTAAACCACCTTGTGTTGCATTAAAAATAGCAACAGGTAGCACCAGTAGCTCACCGAGTGCAACCATTTGACGTCATTGATGCAGAAAGAGCAACCTAAAACAATGGTGCCTTGCATAGTCCAAGATATGCACAAAACGATGTGGATTTTTTTAATGGGCTTTCTGTATTTCATTAACAGACATCATTTATGTTATATTAAGCTGTACAAGTCTTAACACCCGGGTTCCTTTTAAAGCCTTGTCGTTCCAAACATGCATGACTTTTTTTTTTTGCAGAACACAAAAGAAGATATTTCGAATTTCGAACCTGTTTTAGTGACCACTCGTTTTCAACAACAAACAAAAACAGATTTCATTCATTCTACACACCTTCAAACTACATTATAACCAGTTCATCATCAAATGTGCACCTAGTACTCACACAGTACACAATTTTGAACGCAGCTGGTGTAGATGGCACTAGGAAGCTAAACATTTCAGATGGTAAAATTGGAAATAATTTCACTCTTGCAAATAACAACCTTAAGACAAAATGATGTCTTTGTGCAAAAATAAATAAATGAATAAATTTAGAAGAAGAAAAAAACTATCAACATGGGGGAAAAAAGGATTATTAAATTATTCTTACAGATGACAGAACAGGTTCTTGTTGTGTGCTTCCTGTTGCAGAACTGTATGGAGGTGTCAATTTTGTGGTAAATTTAGTGTGAGAAAGGAAAGGTGAATGTCTGAATTTGATGCGAATCTTAGTGCTGATTAAGGTGCAAATTAAAAGGGGAACTGAAGATTCATGCTGTTTATACATCCGTAACTCAATGTGCACAATTTGTGTTAAATTTCCATATAATACCCCTATACGTATCTGCTGCAAATTTAGTTAGCAGTAAATTTCCTAAACTTTTACATTTTTTTAAATAAAATAAACCTTTTCCCCCTTAGTGTATTAGATTGTACCAAATCTGAATCAACAAAACAAGTAAACAACTAGGTTTACAAAATAAGTGTGCTTCACCCACATATACATAAAGATTACACAGTTTCTCATATTTCTGTGTAACACTAGTGCTGTCAAACGATTAATCGCGATTAATCACATCCAAAATAAAAGTTTTTGTTTACATAATAGATGTACGTGTACTTAGTTTATTATGTATATATAAATACACACACATACAGTATATATTTTGAAAATATTTACACGTATATACATTTATATATTGATATTATTATATTTTATTTTATATATAAATATATTTAGTACATAAACATAACATTTTTCTTAAATATATACATGCATGTGTTTGTATTTATATATACTTAATAAATATACACAGTACACACTCATATGTAAACAAACTTATTTTGGATGCGATTAATCACGATTAATCGTTTGACAGCACTATGTAACAGTAATGTACAGTAATGACAGCAAGCTGTGTACATGTTCTGTGTACAGTAATGACAGCAAGCTACATACTGTATTATTAAAATGGTATAAAAGAGAAACGACATCAACACAATTCCATTACGGCTGACTTCTGTTTCGCATGTGACCACCACACAATGCTTTTGACATTTATCACCATCATAAACTACAGTGTGTGTGCGTGACCTGCGCTCTCACGGGTTTCAATAATAGGTTATACATTGTTCTTTTAGAAAAGAGCCTTTCTATTGTGTTAAAAGCCTTTCAGATGTGCTTGGCAGGTCACAGTAAATGGAAGAAATGGCAGCCCTCATCAGAAGATGGGGGAAACGATATTGTGTCCATGTCGCGGACTGGAAATAAAAGTGTATTCAGAGTGCTCTCCCTCCCGCTTTCTTGCCTACACTGTCAGTCAATCCTTATCCTTAGCTGAATGATCCCAATGGCTTTGGTCTACTCACTGGAAAGTAAAAGTGTAAGTACGTATGTCTGAATTTATGACCTGTAACTTAATATAGACTCAAATATAGAATGTATGCATATGTCCTTTGGATATTTTTAAACCAAGTGTCAAAACAAGACAACTGAATAAATTGTCAAAACACAAAAATATTGGAAGTCTATTTCCACCATGTAATAATAAAAAAAAATGAACAAGGTAATTTATCTCACAATTCAGACTTTTTTTCTTGCTATTATGAACTATTTGAATTTATTTCACAATTCTAATAGAAATTTTTTTTTAGAATTGTGAATTTGGAATTGCGAGAGTTTTTATCTCACATCTCAATTCTCTTGCAATTCTGACTTTTTTCTCTGAATTCTGAGTTAACACCTCATAATTCAGTTCTTTTGTGTCTGCCACAAAGTAAAAAAAAATTTTTTTTAAAAAAAGTATAAAATAAATGTAATAGTGACTTTTGATCTCACACTTTTGAGAGTCAAAAATCAGACTTTTTTCTTAGAATCGCGAGAAAAAGTCAGAATTATGAGATAAAAAGTCGCGATTACCTTTTATATTTGTTATTCCTTGACAAAAAGAAGCTTCCATACAAAAAAATAAATAAATAATATCTGAAATATAGGTCGTGCAAAACTTTTTTTCTCTCTTGCTGACCTAGTGTGTCATGATACTTTTCATTTAACTTTTTTACATGTAGTAATAATAATAATAATAATAATAAATAGCATATGCGCACACTCAGGGGCATCATGCACTCATTATTTTTGAGGGGGCACGAGTTGGGCGGGGGCGGGGGGGGTTGTCATGTGTTACACACAGCAGCCACAACAGCACTTATGTTTTATTTATTTTTTCCTTTTTATTCGAAACATTCCCAAACGCATTAACTATATCATGAAATATCTTGATTCTCACCTTTATAGATTGTTAGTTGATCTAGTGGGCGATGGTCAAAGTAACTGTAGAATCTTGGGGTGAATTAAAGTCACACACACCCAGGTCTTAACAGGACAACACATTCCTTAGCAGAATCTAAGGAGCCTTCCTTCCACG
>JAFVLL020023138.1:104048-119381 GCA_021397915.2 Tor tambroides | reverse complement strand
TAATTTATATATATATATATATATATATATATATATATATATATATATATAAGTTCTATCGTCCCAATGGGCTATTTGGTCTGTTGTTAACAACCCAATATTTTCAGGTGTTATTCTATGGACGTGAAATATATCAGTAATACCCTCTTGTGTTTTTTTTTTAAAGCTATTTCTTGTCTTAAAGTTGGTTGCTAACAAGTGGCTAAATGGGACTAAAGAGGTTATTAATGCCATTGCATTGTGTTTATACTCAAACTATCAGAACTTAAACTTTCCAACTTGTGATCAGATTCAGAACATTAGTGATGGTGACATGGAAGTGAAGCGACTTTGGTGCATTCAGTTTAGAGCCTAGATTCAGCTTTTTACTTCTAACAATTCTATTTAGCTGGGTTAATTTGCAAAGATTCTCTTAATATGTAAGAGTTTGTCACAGAGCTTATTTTTTTTACAATAAAAATTAAGAAAACTCCTATTGCCTTTATGTCGAGGGAACCAGGCTGATGCTAACTTCCAGGACTGCCACTATGTCATCCCTCACTCTATCATTCTCTAAACAAATTGTGAAATTTTGATGCATCGTTTACTGAAATTGATATTGTAGCAATAATATAAGCCACCCTATACTGGTCAATGGCTAACTCTTGTGCACTTACTGTAAGGTTCATGAAATTCAAGAACTTCTTCAGCATCTCTGTCATGACTGAAAAATCCCCTTTTGGCAGGTTTTCCCTCACAGTAGTCACAATCATCTGAAAGAGAGACACAGCATTAGCAGCTCATTCTTCCCGTGAGGTTACAGTGCACTTCAGGCCTGCGCTGAATGAGAGTCTGGAGATTTTTAAAGCAAGTTTCTGTTGATCAAAGCAGCAGCACTCCAACTCTGGCCATCTTTTTTTTTTTCCGATGCTTTCTTAGTCTCCATGGTACTCAAGCTTCAGAAACAGATCCAAATCAAATATTTCCCTCCTCTGATGCCCCCTAACATGAACCTAAGCTGCAAACAGGAAGATGCGCCTTCCTATAGAAACCCTTTTCGAGTCAATCTGTTTTTCTAAAACAGAATCAAACCTGACCTTCAAAGTGTGCAAACATGCATCTGAAGAAAAAGTGGGCGAAATAAACCGAGTATAAATGCCATCTCTTTTTGTGTCTGCGTCTGGGCTGCGTTTATTGGCGAGACAGATAATGGCCATGTACGTCAGTCAGAAAGCAACAGAGTGGTATGAAGGGGAAACAGAGGAGTCCATTACAGCCGATTCTACAGCCCAACTATTAACGTCCTGAAAATAAATCCATTAATACTGCCAGACACAACACGGCCAGCTTTCTTCTGATACCTGCCCTGAAACTTGAAAATTGCAATTTAGAAAAACAACACTCAAACTCTGCAAAAGCAAAAGGAACATTAACAACAAAAACTCTGTACCCTTATTGGTCTAGCCTGGATTTGTCCTGAGTGCCACATTCCACTACTTGTCCAGGACAGAAAGGGTATCTAGCCAAAAAGTAGTAGTCTTGGCAGAGCTAAACGCATACCTGACATTAATAATAAACAATACTCTTTGTACTTTGAGGAAAATGCTGGTTCTGAGCAGACACAGCCACAAGACATGAATCAAAGATACAAAATGGGAAACATCGAGGTGAGGTGAAATAAGTGTGTTACTTACAGGGCTCCCCTGGCACAGACAACCCAAAAGCAGTGCAGTGTATGACGCCACAATACTGTCCTCCATGTGCTTGCCAGCATGCTGAAGAGCTGGAGAGAAAAATCACATGACAGGCTACTCAAAATGGGCCTTTTTTATCTCATAAAAAAGAAATATTCTATGTTTCTTTAAATAAAGTTTAAATGAGAGTGAGTTAACTTTTCATTCACTAAAATTTCTTCATTTCAAACAAGTTTTTAATTACATTACTGGTCATCAGTTTAGAATAATTAAATTTATTAATACCCATTTTTAATATTATAATTTAAAATAAACAGCTTTTGCTGTTAATATATTTATTTGTGGAAGCAGTGATGCATTCAAAACCATCCAAATGTTAGGACAGAACTTTTGAAAAAAGTCAACACTGATGAGAACTGTTATAACTGTTTGAGCACCAAAAATAACTGATCACCACATGAGCATATTATAATGATTTGTGAAGGATCATATGGCCAATACAGAAAGAAATTGCATTTTAAAATGTTAACAGTTCTTTTAAATTATAATATTTCAAAATAACTGTTTTTGCTGCATTTACGATCAAAGAAATGCAGCTCTTTTGAAAATTAAAAACTTTTTAAAAACATTAAAAACTTACTTGCTCCAAACTTTTCACCAGTTGTTTATATCCACAAGCATACATTATACCCTGTAATTTTTTGTTGTAGTAAGCAAAAACATGCAAAAAAATAAAGTACAGAACAAAAGCAGTTAAGCTCATGCAGAACGAACGACCAACACTAATAAAGCAGACTGCCTCACTTATTTTACAGAACGTACATAATCACTCTGCATATAATGGCTTGTGCTTATATTGTTTCTCATGTCCTTTTTGAGAAAAACAAGAGGAAGAGAGGAAACACGCTCCGGCACAGATGTTACAAGGACACACAGATCTGCTAAGCGACTATGTTTGTTGAACACCAAAAGAAAACACCGCAAAATTAAGACTGAATACACAGGAAGATGAAGGTCTTGCACAAGCAGCTGCACTCGTTGACTGCAGATGACAATTACATATTATTCTTGCATTAGACTAGCTTTGTATTTTAAGGCAGAAGAAAATAACTGGAATTGCGCAAATGTCAGAAAAAGAATTAAAGTGTGCATTTGGATTCTTGACGCAGGAGCTAAATGTATCATGACATAGACCTGAGTCTGAGTTCATGTGGTGCATTCACATATTATACAAAATTCTATTCTCAGAAAGCTGTGTGCACATGAGTGGCCCTGAAGATCGGGATAAACAGAAGTTAGAACTGAAGAGAAGCCACTCATCGGCTTCTCCTTCATCTCTTCCTCCAATTCTAATCAAATATGCTACTTGAACATTAGTGTGCTATAGTGTTCTTTCATTGGGTCTCCAAACTGAGATTAGTTGCCCACCAAAGTGGCTTATACATTAAGCAAAATTAATTTCCGTGGCAAAAAACAATTTGCATTTGTCTAGTTCCTGGGTGTAATGTCTACCTTTGTTGAGATCAAGTTCTTCATCATCTTCTCCCTTTTTCTTGTCCTCTGTGCTGTTGTTTTCTGAAGCGACCCACTGGATCTCTTCATTGGTCTCCTTCCATTCTCCACTCTGGTCCAGTTGGGACTTTGGCGGATCATTGATGAAGTCATCCGTCTCCGCCTCTGCTAACATGGCTGCATGCTCTCTCTGAAGAAAAAGCTATAAAGCAGAAACAGAGACAAAGACAAAGTAATTACTAGTGTTTTGCTTGTGACCCAATCAGTGATCAAAAATAATTTTGGTGGACATACTCAAGTGAAATGATTATATTGCACGTGCAGACACATTAATGATCAGCTTTAGCATAAATTTCTACACCACACTGTACACCAATGTTTCATTTTATCTTAGCAATTAATTTTATGCACACCATGCACTGATGCACTATCAACATGAACTAACAGCAGACATGGAATCTGAGAACTTCCTCAATAAAATCTGATAACTAGTGGTCTACAATTCAGACACATCTTACTACCAGGTGTAAACAGCAATGTGTTTTGAGTGGCCACTTGTGATCACGTCACACCAAGACCTTAATAACAGGTGTAATAATACTAGGTCCTGTTTTCTGTAAGTGTGAAGTGTGTGTGTTTATATACCTTCACCAGAGCAGCGATGGCGCTGAGAGATCTCTCAGTCTGCAACTCATCTTTGTCAGACACACACATGGAGTCCCAGACTTCACCTCCCTCCATCTGCAGCTCCACCAGACAGTGTCTGTTCCTCGCGCTGTACTCCACCAGATTAATGAGCAAGCCCAGACCCTAAAAACACACAAATACAATGAAAAACACCTCATTTAGATCAACAGGAACCACAACACAGACATAAAATATGGTTTCACTTTGATAGTAATGTCACACACAACTAGTTTGCACAAACAAAACAAAAAACAAAAATAGGATTGGACAAAAAAATATTTTCAATTTTTTTTTTAGATGTGTAAATGATATAAATGATACCACTCATTTAAAAACTAGTTAAACATTTCTTAAATGTAATCAAACCATTCAGTATTTTTTCACACAAGAATGAGATTTTATTTTTTATTTATTTTTTTTTTTTCATTTTTGCTATGTATTGGCAGTTTAACACATTAAAAATAATTTACAGTCTCAGTTTTCACACTTCCTGAGACAACTTCCCCCTACTTCCTATGCTGACGCTATTTGAGCACTGTTTGCTAATCTTAATAAGCTTTGAAGTAGCACAAGAAACAAGAAAGCAGATTGAGTAACAAGACAGAAACATCATAGGGGTTTATTTCCCATAAATGAAGGCAAAGCTAAATGAGACATTTATTATAATGGATTTATGGGATGATTATAGTAAGTTTATTTAGTCTATAAGGTTGATCATGTTCTATAATTGTTGTAAGTGATAAAGAAAAACAGTAGTCTGATCTTTTGTAGGGATGTGCAACAGCGATCGAGTACTCGAGTACTCGGCCGTGACAGCGATGATCGATCATGAAAACGTTGATCGTGGGGGAAAAAAAAAAAAAAAATTAAAATTCTGATTGGTTATAGCAGCACTTTGGGCGGCACCCTGAGCTCTGGTTGTTTAGCTTGCAACAGAATGCAGTTCAAAGTATAGACGTGAGAAGAGAGAGAAGCTTGGCTTTGAAGTCACCTAGTGATGTCTGGGTTAGCTACATACATATCTGATTAATCTAATATAGGATGCGTTGGGATATTAACATTTATTTACATGCAGCTGATTTCGCTGCATATTGCCAGTGTTTAGTTTCATGCTCAAATGCAATGCCCAATATTGACTGAGTTATTTGAGATGGTCATATTGCTTTTAGATGTTTCTTTTTCAAAAATACTGATCCTATGCAGCAGTGATTTTTTTGCTCATATTTGCTCAACAGTAGGCATACTTCAATTAAAACAGTTTTCGTACTTCATATGGCTTCGAAAACACGCAGGCGATTTTAGGAATCACTTGATAACGTAGATGAAAATATAGCACAAATCTGCCATAAACATTAATGACATAAGCATTATAATGAGAACTTTACAGAATGTGAAATCTATAGTAAATCCTGTCCTTGCCTGTGTTTCAGCAAGCTGCTGAAAGCGCATCACGGCGGGAGCTCTCTCTCACGCTATAGCGTGTAACTTAAAGTTCACTGGCATATGCATCCTTTTGTGTAGATACAAGTTGTAACGTTATGTTTATGTTATGTATCTAAGTTATCTTATTAATTTCATAGGAAGTGTCATAGAACGGGTTTCAGTTTATTGGCATAATAACAGCTTCACCTCAGGCAGCTATTCGTTTTTAGATGCTTCTTTTTTAATAACATTGCTGCATCATAATCATAATCTAACATCTAATCATGTGTTCATGTTTTCATAGACATGTTTTATGTCATTTTTATTTTTAACATTCATTATTATAACAGTCTTCAGACATTTTCATTATCTCCATTACGGCCATAATGCCCCCACCCCCCCGCCCGCACACGCCCCGCCCCCCGAGTACTCGATTAATCGGTTTTGAAACCTATCTTTGATCGAAATAAGAAATTGCCAAAAATGCCCATCCCTAATCTTTTGCAGTTGGCTTACTATTGGCATGCTAACATTATTCAAATGTATTGTTGAATGGTTATATTTAGACACTTTTCCTCAAAATCTGAAGAAAAAATGCATTTAACAGAGATACTGGTATTGGCAATATAGCCTTGGATAATACTTGGTAAAAATATGCAGTTTTACAAATATTATTTGAAATATCTTTCCTTTATGTTGATTGTAAATTAATTTGTGGAGGTGCAATTAATCGTAATGAACCACATAAACCTGTACGATTAATTAGTTTAAAAAGTCATTATTCACAGCCCCTCAATAAACAGAATACATAAATTATCACCATATATGTTGAACTAAAATGCTTTAAAAACTTGAAAAATTACAAGTGGAGAATTTTTGTGAACGTTTATAATGCAAACCAATTAATCTATCATTTGTTTGCATTCTAACAATATTCGCAAAAAATTCTGTGGTGTTTTACAATTTTTTAAAGCATTTTATGGGAAATTATTACAATTTTTAATTAATTACACTTTATTTTAAGGTGTCCTTGCTGCAGTGTAATTATACATTTAAGTACTGAGTACTATTAATAAACTACATGTACTTACTATAAGGTCAGGTTTAGGATTAGGGTTTGGCTTACGGTTACTTGCATGCAATTATGCATAATTTATTGTTATTATAATAGTAAGTACATGTAACACATGTAACAAGGGCACCTAAAAAATAAAGTGTTAGCAATTTGTCCTTATGGAAGAAGTGTAAAGATGCATTACAATAATCAACAACCATCAAAAATCCTTAAAAATAAACATGGCGAATATTTGATTAATAACAGCCCTATTACAAATGCAAATTTCAATTTGTAAACTATTTCGAAAGCACTCAGGAACTCCTAGCGGACACTGCTGGTCCCCACTGAATGTATACCAACACTGAGTGATATTAGTAGAGCTGTGTACTCACCAGGACTCTGATATCAAACCTCCGCTCCTGCGGCAGGTACTGTGGGACCCTGAGCACACAGTTCAGAGCCGTGATGATCAAGTCCTCCTGCTCGCCCGTCTTTGTGCTGCCCCATTCTACAGACAGAAAGAAAACGCACTCAATGGCTGCTGCACATACGAGTTCAGAGTTAGTTAATCAGGGATTTTCTCTGACTGTTGTTCTCCAAGCTGCTCACATCTGGCTTATGACTGAGTACTCCTGCATTATGCTGAAGGGTTTGGCAGCAATACTAGCGAGCAGCTAGCCAAAGCAGCACCGCTAACAGAAATCCATTTGGCACATCGAACAAAGGCCATGCAAGAAAGCCAAAAGACTCTTATTGACTTTAAGCCTTTTAAAAGCAGAATAACAAACGTTCTATAAGGCATAATGTAATGAGACAGCCGCTGCGGCCCAGTCGCCTGATTGTTCAGTTGAACAGCTTCCAGCGCATATTACATTTTAGTGTTGGGAAGTAACTACCGAAAAGCAGCAAAGTTATTAGGTCGGTAATGACTAATCAATATCTAATAATGAATTTTATTACTGATTAGTTGGGTCTTTGTGCTGAAAATGGAGAACCTTTGTCTGTGAAAACACTTTACAGTAGTGAAAAAGGTGGTTCAAAAAAAGCAAGCAAATTGTAGTCTCAAACTGTCTAAAGCTCAAAGTTCACTTCAGCTTTGACGCAAACACTTGCAATATGCGTATAGTCAAGTGCATAGCATTTCTAAATATACTCTATTGGCGTGCATGAACAAAAGATTCCTCCTTGTCCAGTGTCTGCACTATTTCTCTCCAGATGTTATAGGCAATTAAAAAATAAAAATCATCTGTACTCATTTAAACTGGAGTTGTGGGAATCTTTTAATTCCCTCACACAGGTGCTCATCAACACATGCGTCAATTGTTGTTGCGCCTCCACTAGGTTTTTTTTTTTTCTGGACTGGAAAACAATGGCCCGGTCGGTAACACTTTATTTTAAGGTGTCCTTGTTACATGTATTACATGTACTTACTATTATAATAACAATAAGTTACGCATAATTACATGCAAGTAACCCTAAACCAAACTCTAACCATATAGTAATTACATGTAGTTGATTAATATTACTCAGTACTTAAATGTATCTGTAACACTGTAACAAAGACACCTTAAAATAAAGTGTAACCGCCCGGTCTAATGTTGCTACCTTTTGGACCAATAATAAGTGCAAAGAAATCAAGGCACAAGAGTGATCTGAGGGTACAGAGTGGACAAGGTTAAAAAAACACAGCTGCACGCATTAATTTATGCATACTAGGCTGATGACGAAATTTGCATTACAAACACTTCATGCATAGCATTGCGTAAGTATACTTTGGTATTTACAGTTCAGTGCTGGGGAGTAACGAACTAAAAGCAGCAATAAATTGAATAGAAATTCCTGCAAGCATTTTCATAACCTTTTAAATACTTCACTGAATGAGAACATTACTGCCGTGCAAAGGCAAACCACCGTAACTTCGATTTTGGTCGAAAATGAGTTATTGATATTTTTGGGACATTCAAGACATCATTTATCATGTGCAGAAGTATCTTGAGCCAATTTCGTTGTTTTTCTGAGAAAATAATGAACAATTCCTTTATAAGTAGCTTTGTAAGTTATAGTTTCAAAGTAGCTTTTTTTTTAACACTGTTACTTTTACAGTGCATTCCTTCACAGTCTAAGTGGAAGGTTTGTTTTGTTAAATGTTCTGGTCTTTGTACTGACCGTTGTCATGTGTGAGATTTAGCAGGACTCCGATGATAGCTCGCATACAGTCTTCTACAGCTTTGCCCACGTTGCTGTTGCTGCAGTAGGGCAGTGGTGTGCCCGATGAGCACAGGCCTCTGTTCACCTCTCGACTGTACCTCTGGATCATCTCCTCACAGTGCCGTAACGCTCTAAAACAAACAGACAAAACAAAAATGAAATGTCCATTCGAAGAACTAGAGCAAATTTTTGTTTTAGTATCCAAAAACATCTTTAAGGGACAGATTGCTTAAATTTTTTTAATTCTTACATTTAGTACTCATCCTACCTTATTTTCTTACACAAAAGTTATTATATTGCTTTAGATATCTTGTGTAGTGCACAAGTCAAACAGCTTTCATGGTGTTTTCCCCTTTTTATTCACATTCATTATATGGAAAAGAGCAGTGTGAATTAAGGCTGGGCGATAAACAGTACATTGAGAATGCAATAAAATATGCCAATCAGTGCATGTCTCTAATAAGTCTGCATGTTCTGTGTGCCGTCTCAACAAATGAGGACATGAACTTCATCTCTAGAGTTGTTCTAAGAGTCACTTCACAATATTTTCATCATTTAATTTGAGAAAAACTACCATCATATAAACAAACAAAACACAAAAATTTACTTCTCAAAGTAATAATATTATTTTAAAGGAATTGAATACAACCATGTTATTTTTCACCCAAAGTAAAACTGCAATATTTTGTTGTACATTAATATTTTCAATTAATAATTTTTAATATGTACATTTTATATTTTCATTCAATGTCATTTTCATTTGAGTTGATTACAATTTAAATATTTATTAAATTTTATCAGGCGCCATTTTGCATGATAAATTTGTATTAAAATCATAAAACAGAATTTAGCAGAAAATAAAATGGATTTCATGGGGTCCTAAATTAAAAAAGTAGCTTACTCTGTGGTTATGTTTGTTCAGTAAGGAAAGCATTTCCTTCCCATTAATGGTAATCGAATATAGTGATAAACATCGAGTGATATGGAAAAACATTGTGATAAAATTTTTGGACATACTGCCATGCCCCAGAGTGAATATTACTCAAAAAATATCCTTGTTTCTCACAAAACAAAGTCAGTCATACAGGTTTGTAACACCAAGTGGATCAAAAAAAATTAAGAATTGTGAGTAATGGTTCTCAACTGGTGGGTCACAGTCCTGTTCTAAAGGCCCATTCACACCAAGCACGATAACTATAAAGATATAGTTGTAAAAATCGTTCTCAATATTAAAGAATACCAGAGTCCACACCACAGCTATAACGATAATTCACAGAGAAACGATACTGTTGGAATCACTTTCAGAACGATTTTTTCAAGTTGATGAATGATAAAAACACTCCCATCCTGCTGACACGAGCTGGAGAATTTAAAGCGCTTAGAACAACTAAGCGCAACTTAAAAGCAAGGAGAAACTAAAAAGTTTTGCTGTCATTTAGAAAAAGTCAGTTAAATTAGATGGATGCTATAGGTTGCATAAGATGCTCTCACCCTCAAAAAAAACAAACAAAAAAAACATGCAGTGTAAATGAAAATACGACTCGAACTAAATTCAATGCACTTAGAACTTGGACAAAATCTGTGTCCTGCAGCAAAACCAGCTGAGAAACACTACTTTAAGGACTTTTGCAAACTCCATATATCACTGCAAGCACAAAAATAATGGCCCTTGATAAATCAAATCGTAATTTACAGTCTATCACAGGGCATCAAAGCCTCTTGACAGATCCTTCAGTAGAATATAAAGTGTATCTTGACACGGTGATGTCACATTTGAACATTTTAACACCAAGTCTGGTACTATAAGTGCTCTATCAGCATCTAAATAATGGCCGTTCAGAGTAACACTCAAGATGGAAAAACAGCCCGCAGATAACAGATGCAGTGGGAAGTGCGCACATCCTAATGGATTGCATTTACACCACAGCCAGGGTCAGCAGACACTAACAAGCTGCATTAGCTTTCTCTAGAGAGGGAAAACTTAGCTCTTCTTCTCTATTAGTCCCCAAGACATGTGTGTGAGTGAGATAGCAATAGAGAGAGAGGGAGTCTGCATCCACAGCACATGCGCTACAGTACAACCAGCTTCATGCAAAATGCCACTAATGCGCTTAGCATAATGAGAGGTCATTAGCGAGCGAGATGGGAAATGGAGGTAGAGGTTCATGTATTCATATATTAGTGGGGTCGTCATTAATGCAAGCCTGCCGTACTCTCTAATTGAATTAGAGCCAGCTGAACGAGCCCTTCCAGCAGTGTGTGTGTGTGAGCTGACTTTGTTGACTCATCTAGATCCTCTTCACAGTCCTGAGCACCCGTGTTTGGTTCGCTGTGCACTCTGAAGGGTCTGACCCCGTCTAGAGAGCTGGACCATCAGCTCGTAATTACATTAGCAGCGGAAGAGAGGCCAGACTGCCTCAAGCGGACAAGTATAAGCTAGATTTACCATAACAGATGCCTAAATGTGCTTTCACATGGAAAGTCGATTTTTGCATTTTCTGAAAATGTGAGTGGTACTTGCCCACGTAAGTTGCTGCTGGGATGCTAGGGTGTTATAGATGCTTGCCAGGGCATTGCTTCACAGCTGCTAAAGTTTCTATCTGAGTGGTTTTTAGTGCTGCTATCCGGCTTGCTAAGTGGATTGTTAGTCACCTAAATCAAAAGAGCCAGTAAGAATTTAAAAAGCATCTCTATAACATTCTGAGCTCTAGATAAGGCTTTGCCTCCTCCTTCAAAGTAAGTTTTTAATGGAACTTTTTCTCCTGTTTTATCATCTGCCACGAAAGAGTTCAGATTGCTTAGAAAATGACATAAGATATCATTCATGTAGTACAAAAGGTGTGGGGGAGTTACCTTACAAAATCAACACATATAAAAATATCTAAGTCACAATAGTGATTTCTGAAACCAAGGACAGAAGAAAAAAAACAAAACAAAACCTTTTATAACATATGATGAATGGTACAATTATAAAATCAGTCAATATGACTCATGCGCTGTATGCACCCTTTTCACAGAAAAAGATAAAGCATTTCCGCAATAATTATCATTGTATATACACTCTACTGTGTTATTGGGTTCTGCAAGTGGGTTTCTTTCTAATTTGGTATATGTTTGACTTCTTTCTCCCATCAGACTGCCATAATCCATGCTTTTTAGAAAGCTGCGAAGAAGCAATAATGGATTTTTATTTATTTTTTTGCTGTTGGAACAAATTTGCTCTCATGTAGCTCTAAAGAGGTTTACCCTGTAAAATAAATGTGCAAATAAACTCCAAATTCATCTGAAGCAATAGCTTTGTAAGAACAGATTAAACGCAAGTATTCAATATTAATCTCTGACAACTCAGAGATTATGATCAAATACGAAGCATGAAGCTGTGTGATATTAGATTCAGATGGAAAAGCTTTATTGTACCTGAAGGTTCCTGATTACTGCATGCTTTCATTGTTTGCAGAGTGAACATTCTGATGTAAGAAAGTAAATCAAGGGAGTTGAGAATGACAAGAGGGACTAAATGACTATGGTTAACTATACTTTTAAGTGGTTTGAAGTTGGACACTTAAGACAGTATGCAAGTCTCATTAAGGTTTGAAATGATTGGCCTCTTTAGGAAATGTCAGCATGGCTTGAGCCGTATCAGAGGGTGTTCTCTGGCACAGTAGCTCTGCGCTTATGGTCTTGGCAGCTGGTGTTGTTGATAAAGTGTTCCTGTTGCTGTTGGGGTTGTTAATGAGTCTAGAGGCTGTCTGCTGTAATGCGGAAAGCTAGCGGTTAACCTGCACCCTGTCTGACCACACACTACCAGGGGCTTCCTGCCAAAACAATCAGGAAAACATGACAAGTGTGCTGCTACATTACTGTAAAACTACAGCTAGACAACTGTTTTTTCTTTTCTTTTGGAGGCACTTACTTCGCTGAAGACACTATGAGCTGAGAGTCCTTGTACGCGATCAGGTAGGCCTGGTTTTCTGGATTGTGAACAGTTACCTGTATCGATAAATCTCACATTAAAAAGAAGTTAAAAAAAGATCCACATTGCAAAAAATAATCCTCTTCTAAATTGGTTCAGCAGAGATAGACACTGTTGTTCAATCTACAGTAGGTTAATATCAAGGTTAATACAGTCTGTTTATCCCTTAACGAAATCTACTGAGGTTTACAGCTGACTCCCTCTACCAAGTACAATAAATCAGCATTCCCTCATTAACAAAAAAAAAAAAGTCTAAAAGAATAAGAATAAGGTCTAAAGTTATAAAGCTATAGTAAAAGATTAAATTGTCACACATGACCAGAATCTTACTAACACTTAATAACTACACAACCATTCAAAAGTTTGGGGTCGGTAAGATTTTTAAAAAATGTTTTTCCTCTTATGCTCACCAAGCCTGCATTTATTTAATAAAACAGTACATTTATTTAATTACATTAAATATAGTAATCTTGTGAGATATTGTAATTCAAAATAACTGTTTTCTATTTTAAAAATTTATTTTTTTTAAAATACACTCATTATGGCAAAGCTGTATTTTCAGCAGCCATGACTTCATTCTTCAGTGTCTATAATATGTTGATTTAGTGCTAAAGAAAAATTCTTATTATAAACATTAAAAACAGTTAAGATGCTTGATATTTTTGTGGAAACTGTGATCCTTTTTTATGATTTTTTGATTAATAGAAAGTTCAAAAGAACAGCATCTGAAATAGCAACGTTACAATAATGTTCCAAAAGATGTGTTACTTTTGTATTCATTTCTTTCAAAAAAAAAAAAAAAAAAAAAAATTCACCTTACTGCCCCAACCTACATGAAGTAGAATGTCTTTTATTGTAAAAGCCATATGAAAGCAAATATAATTCTCATTTTTATATTAATGCTGAAAAGTACGTAAATTTGGATTGAAATCTTTGTATCCCATGTAAATGGATTTGCAAGTTCAAGGACAAACAGTCTGGATTCACATAATTCAACCTCATTCAGAGTACTTTATACTGCACGCGTTTACTTTTAAACCACATATGCATGACAATCACAACTCAAATGCATGGATGAGTATCAGACTTACACTTTCTAGAACACGCAAACATCTCTCAGCCCCCCACAATGACGCCACTAGGTTCTCCTTATCATCCTCTCGGCTCAGGTTCTCCACACACTCTTTAACTGTGGGGAAACACACATGCATGTTAAATCACTCTCACAAGCATCTTCTTATAATATGCATGTATGTGAAACCCAGGCAAATGGGATGTTCATGACTTAATACAAAACACAATATTAACATAATATCAAACTTCTATAACAAATAACGGATAACAATCAGATCTTTAATAATATGCAGGTAACTTTGGCAAATACTCAGCAAAAATAGAAGACCTTTATCTACAATGTGGTCCAGGCCTCCCAGAAGCCGGAGTTCTTCTTTAAACCAATCCCCCGCTCTCTTCGACGTCAACGACAACAATGTCTCCATTGCTAAATGTCCCGTCTGCCGAGAAAAAGACAATGCACAATCAGTCTGAAAGACATTATAAAAGATACATTCAGCTATAATGACTCCATTATGCAAATGTAAAAGTTCTATTTGCTAAACAGAACATTAAAACAAATGTAAATAGAGAAATGCAAAGAACACAACTTAATATAAAAATCTCTTAATCGGGCTCTGATGGCTAAAGCAAAAACATGAAAACAAGTAAATATTATAATAGTATAGCAAAGGGTGTTTTAAATGAATTTATGTATGAATATAGAGAAAAGTTCTTGGAGAGGGTTTTATCATGCTGTGTTTCACTGTGCTAACAGACTAACAGTCACACAGGATGCATTATGTTTCGTCTGTGTATTTTTTAAACTGCTGGTCTATGTGCACATGCTCCAGTCAGATTTACCAGTGCGTCATGTCTGGGGTTTTTTTCCAATGTCAGCATTTTCAGCACAATTTAAAAAGAGTGCGTCAAGTAACAGCTGAAGTTTTAAAACCTTGAATTCTGTTTCAGTCTGATGTGTTCCACCCAGCTGTTTTTGAACTTGTCCTGTGAGAACAGCTTATAAAAACTACACTGTCAGCATCACGCTTAAACCCTCTCTAAAAAGCAAAACTTTTTTGCAACATTTGCCATGTTCAACAATAAAATCTACTTGTGAATAAGCTGCATGATAATGTTTAAACAGTTAATCATGATTATTCCATGCAAAAAACATTATTACAGTCATTTTATTTAACATTTCATTAGAATTATTGCACTATTACATAAGCACAAATCGAGAGAATGCATGGTTTGCTCGCAGATTTAGTTTAGCAAACAGCACAAATGTGAAAACATGGGGGGGGGGACAGACTGGCTGTATTACACTTTTATTTGAACAAAATATCTCAATTGATAGGCTATTACTAAATTGCAACTAATGTTTTCTGTTTTTTTTTTTGTTTTTTTTAGCACTTGTTTCATTAGCACTTTTTCCATAATGTAGAAAGAGCGCGCAATCATGGTTGGGAAGAAAATAGATCAATTTAAGATAAACACACTGACTGGGGGATTTTTACTCCTAACATCTGGCAAGCGTAACCATGAAAGCTTGTGGAGGCTTGTTACCATTGCAAGACAATGGAAATGCCAATTAAAAACAAACAAATAAATAATAATTTGAGGACAACCCACCAGTGGACAAATAGAAATGGTCTCCATAGAAATACATGTTAAACGGGGTAAAAAAGATCGACTGAATTGAAACTTTTTCAATATAACTAAATATAAATATGTGCGGAGGGTTA
>JAFVLL020023138.1:52573-103948 GCA_021397915.2 Tor tambroides | reverse complement strand
TATATACATATTTTTTTTTTTTTTTTTTTTGGCACATCCCCCTGTGAAATGTTGTGTGTGTGTGTCTAATCACCTTCAGCATAATTTTCAGTACATAAGAATGTTTCCTAAGAACAGTGGCAGTGATGCCACTCAACATCATATAAGGAGAAGGTGGTGAAGAAACGAAAACAGCACACAAACAGAATTGGTTTTCATGTGAAACCTCAAATCTTCTAATCTCCATGGTATCCATATTGATCTCAAGAGTTCTTTGCTAAACCTAAACTTACAGGGAATCATTAAAAAAGTCTTATTTTCAAGTAAAAATGTAGATTAAGTCAACAACTCACAAAGGAAAGCACTTTTAAGATGGTGCTGTCTTCAAATAGTTACCTGATAATCTGTTTGGGGAGTAAAGGTGTGAGCTGTGAAATATAACAGTTGTATCAACGCACATCATGCTGAGAGAAGAGACACGCAATGAATGGAACGCAATTATCTTTCCCAGAAGAAAAGGATGATGGTACTGGGCTAACTACTAAAAAATGAAAGCGAAAAGGATGGAGGAAAACACAGCTCCTTGTAATGATCAGCCAGACACGAGTAAAGGTCATGTGTGATTGTAGGCCGGTGGGAAAAAAAACACAGCTGACCTTTGCCACCTCAGTTGAAGAGCTGCTGAGATGGTATTTGGCATGTCAGTGGAGTGTGCATTTCCATCTAGACACGCATCCACTCAACTATTCCCATCAAAACACTGATTTTCACTCTCAGAAAACTGGCTTCCACAGGTTTCACCGAATCCTCATGCTGAGCACACACGCCAGTGATCAAGCAAATCGATGGCTAGTAATTGGGACACATGGAGCTCTGAACACACAGACATGCAAGTGCCCAGCAGTGTGAAATGAAACAAATGAGAGGTCAGTGGAGAAGCAGATGACCCTTAGAATGCAGAGGTCAGGGGTCAGTGCTTCTGGCATGTCCCACCTTTCTCTCTCATCCGCCTGCTTTTTAGAAACACTTCAAATTTTGCTGCAGGTACAATTTCCAAGATGGCCAGATGTTTAGTGCAGGAACAAATGTTGAGTGCACAAAATCATCAAAGACGGAGAGAGAAAGAGAGAGGAGGCTCTATAACAATTCAGGAAGGAAAGAAACAAGCATGATGAATTTGAACTGTGGAAAGACAAGACAAGCAAATCAGAGAGAAGCAACTCAGGCTCACTGAAGAAAGTACTTTGCGACAATTTCAAAGTGAAATCTCCAGAAAGTGTTGCTAAAAGAATGTTCAGCTTTATATGAATGTTTTATTACGTTGGTTGTTGTACATATCACAGCAGTTCGGACAAACTTGAGATAAAAACACATTTGCTGTAGCGTTTTAGCTTGTTTCTGCAAGTCTTTGATGTATTTATGACTCGTGTTTTACATACTAACATATTTATTGCACCGCTCATTTGGACTACTTCATTCTGGTTGGTCAACTGACCCTTGGCAAAAACCCACTCTCCTTATTGTTGCTATGTCTGACAAGCCATGCCACTCTCACACTACACATCATGTTCTCACGCAATAAAAAATATATTGCGGAGTAAAGAAGTAACCAGAGCAGGTTACTTCTGGTATGAAACAAGGTCTCAGCTTTCAAATTTTGTCATTTTTTAAGAAATTCAAACAATAAATACTGTTTTGTGGCTCTTTGATGTGTCATGACTCATCACTGTATTGCCTCAGCTCAAGTGGCATGTGAACATTCGTCTTTTCACATTTACTTAAAGAACGAAATAAACATGAATGAACATCAGAAGGTATTTTATTTCAACCATGGGAAGACATCAATATACAACATTTTTCAAGTTTAAGTCCACCGTTAATCTACTCTCCTATCTGATTTGTTTGTCGGGCAAGATGGCGGATTCGGCCTTATGATTGGTCAGATCACCTGATTGGTCAGATCACTCTTGGCGAACGTTTAATTGCAAACATACGTTCAAATATTTTTGTATAGCGATGTTAAACTGCATGAACCATTTTCACAAGACTATGATGACGCATTTCAATGGTCATCAGCATCGTAAATCCTCAAAAGTTTTTTATATGTTGATTTTTTTTAAAAATGTATGTACATTTATAATACTATACTTTGTATTATATCACCTTTGCATCAAATTACAAAATCATAATAATAATTTGCGTAAATGCAAGGGTGTTTCTAATGCTTTGTCTATGGGAGGGACAGTAAATTTGACATCGTTCTCTCTTCTGACTGCTGTCATCAGTCTCTCTCAATTTTTTTCCTTTGCTTGAAAGTCATGAAAACACTATTTATGAGTTTTCTTTTGCCATTTGAGCAAATGGGAATGCAAAAAATATATTTGTGGTACTCTCCCATTCACTGCTCTCAAGGTTTACCCAACTATGACGACTTCCGCTGCTGAGAAACCCGGAAATGTGAAAAAGGTCTATACCGTTTTTCCTAGTAACCAATTTTCTACATAGCTGTGTTAGTTTAATCTGTATTTAATTTATATTTCTCTCTATATATGCAATATCACACAAGCAAGGCAACACCTAGCAGTGGTGTTTCAGATGCATAAATGTTTTTGAATGAATCTGTTGAGTAAATGATTTAGTGACTCATAAACAGCCACCTACTGATGAAACAATGTATTCTGCAGAAAACACAAGTTAAAATGAAAAATCCTCACCACTCATTCACAGAGTGATGGTCTGGAACAAGTGTGCAACACATCCTGAAAAGTGAAGCCAACACATTTTGATCAAACATTTTAATCGCCCCCTAGAGGATAGCTGCAGTATAAGTCATAAACCCTCTCCATGTAAATGGATGGAATATGAGTCAAACAAAAAAATCTAATTACACTTGTCTGTCATTTTAGGTAGTTCTTATCACGCTGATGCACATACTATTGTTTCAACACACTATTTCCCCGTTTAAATACTGTAAAGCTGCTTTGACACAATTTGCATTGTAAAAAGCACTATACAAATAATGGTGACTTGATGCATGTTCAATAGTTTATTTTTCTAATAAGTTTCTTATTTAATGGCATAAAAACTTCATAGCGGGATTTTATACCGCAGCTCCACCTCATGATCACTGCTGTGTAGATTCTGGCTCCAAATGACATGACGTCTATCTTTTTTTTTTTTACAGTCTGGAATACACAAACACAGACAAAGCAGAATGATGCAAATAATAAAAAGTCTAAATATGTATATATGGACAAAAAAAAAAAAATCAGCACCCATGGAGCATCACTCAACCAATCAAATCCAAGGACTGGAACTAACTGTTGTCTTATTTGAATGACAATTTAATAAGGAATAACTGACAGCCCTGTTGAAAAAAGCAGGTATGTTTGGTATGTTTTGGTAGCTGGTTTAAGCTGGTCCTTAAGTTGGTCATGAGCTGGAGCTAGTTGCTCATGACCAATTAAGGACCAGCTTAAACCAGCTCAAACCAGCTACCATGCTTCAAAACATACCTAACCAGCATATGTTTTTTTTTTTTTTTTTTTTTCAAAAGAGAACAAGACTTTGAATTACGTATGGTGGATTATCCAGCTTGGTCATTTTCCAGCATGGACAAGTTAAAGCTGTTTTTAATTTAATTATGTCGTTCGCAGTGCTTCATGGGACTGTAGTTATCATTGAAAAAAAAGGAAATCATTTTGGTGCAGTGATACGGAACTATAATACGATCAAGACCTGCCTGAAATTATTTTAGCTGTGATTTACTGAATTTTTAACTGAATAATTTACTGAAAAATTGCACCATTTAGAATACCTGTCGGAAAAAAAAAAAAAAAAAAAAAATCAGTCAAACAGCCCCATGGTATAAATATTTATAACTAAAAATAAACTGTCTGATTCATGTAAATTAGAAGCACACAGGGATATTAAAAAAGAGCCCTTTTAAAATCCATTCAGTTGCAGAACTTCTGCTAAAATGATTTTTTTCTTTTCTTTTTTCTATTTATTTGTTGCTTGAAAAAAATACTATTATCGAGCTGAGAATGATTATTTTTAGCGGCAAATTTGTGACCAGCAGATTTATATAGAAGAGATGCAACCCAGGCTCATTGGAAATACGTGCCTCTACATACATTTCTGCAGCCCCGTAATTATGTACCTTACTGCACGTTTCGCGGCAGTTTCAAAGTGAAATGTCCAGAGAGTGGCGCTAAAACACACGTTTAATACGTGACCGTGGCACGTTTTTATTACGTTGGTACAGGCACGTATTGCAGCGTTTTTATTATGCTGATTGAGGTACGTTTTGCGGCCATTCAGAATTCAAATATTCGGTGAGTGTTGCTAAAGATTAATGCTCTATCATGTTGGAAATATCCCCTACACCAAACCCAAACCTACCCAATAGTGTTAACAAATGCAAAAGTAATATAAAAACATATTCGCTGATGCTGCGTTGGTATCCAAACCTAAACCTAGCCAATAGTGTTAACAAATGCAAAAGTAATATAAAAACGTATTTGCTGATGCTGCCATGCTATTTTAACTTCCTTATGCGGATTTGAGCTGTTTAGTCGAACCGTAGTTTCATGGGAATTCGTACCGGAGCTCTTCATCACCTAAGTGCAACGCCGTGTCACATGAGCTACCGAATAAATCTGCTGGATTAGAAAACTCATGCATATGAAGCTGTATGTGTGATTACAACGTTCAAAAGTATCAGTTTTCAAATCGTGCAGGATGTTAAAATTGTTTTGAAGTCATAATATACCATTCTGCAACTAATTGTGTGAAAATTAACCTTTATTAATCAAAAATATACCTGTAAATTATACTTTTGTGTGAAAAAGAATAAAAGTTGTCAGAGTTTTACTGCCTCTAGTGTTCATTTCAACTGGAAACTGCAGCGATTTGTATGTATAGGTACGTTTTTTCAGTTTTGCAGAAATGTATGAATAGGCACGTATTTCCAATGAGCTTAGGTTGAAGAGATGCTTCTATAAAGCCTGTTTCTGCAAGAGAGAGAGAGAAAAAAAGAGTTTATATCTTGCAATCATCAGAGGGAAAAAAAAGAAAAAAAAAAGGAAAAATTAAACTTGCGAGATATATACCCAGAATTCTGACTTTTTTCCTGACAATTCAGAGTTTAAATCTTGCAATTCTGCTTTTTTCTCTCTCAGTTCTGTGTTCTCTGTTTCCACAGAATAAATGAAATATAAAAGGTGATTTCAACTTTTTATCTCACAATTCTGACATTTATTTTTTGATTCATTTGTTGTCCTCACAATTGTGGGTTTATATCTCTCAGTTCTGGCTTTTCTCCTCAGAATTGTTTGTATCTCGTGATTGCGCTTTAATACATCGCAATTCTGATTTTCACCATTCCTTTCTCAGAGTTGCAAGATATTAACTCGCAATTACGAAATATAACCATGTAATTCTGAGAAGAAAAGCCAGAACTGTGAGATATAAACTCACAATTGTCAGAGAGAGTAAAAAAAAAAGTCTGAATTGTGAGAGAAAGTCTCAGTTACCTTTTTTATTTATTGTCCCATGGTGGAAACAAGCTTCTATACCCTTATGCATAACTGTACATTCAGAAGTCTGCCTCATCATATAATTATAAGGCAAAAAAATACGTAAACAGATTTGTTGTGCTGTCCATGATTGAAGGTTTGTTCCTAAATTGAGATAGGGCTCTTGACTGGATTAGATGAACAACCTCCTTTCAATCTTAACGTATGAACTTCTGGTTTGAAGAGACAGTTTACTAGCTGCTGGAAAATGAATGTGAAGCGCCTAGAAAAAGAGAGAGAAAACAGCATAATATCATATTTTTTCCTCTTTCTGCAATGGAGACATTTGCATGCTAACACAATATGCTTCTGTCAAAAAACATGGGAATGTTTGACAAAGAAAGAACAAGCACATGCTATAGCTTGCAAACCTTTATTAAATAATAATTTCAGTCAAAGATCTCCTTCAGACCTTCTTTGTCAAATATCTTACCTTTTCTAAACCTTGTTAATTCAAACTGTGTGCCAGCTACAACAGTGTGTGGGATCACTTTTATTCTTTTGCACTGCAATGATAAAAAAGAAAAAGAAAAAAAAAAAAATGCATGACAGGATATTTTTGGCAGAAATATCCAGTGCATGACAGGGTGTATGCTAAGATTTAATGAATTGTGACAACTGTCACTTTGCAGCAATATGGGCAGCTCAGGGTTTTGGCTCGTGCGCCCTGCAAAATGTGGCTTCATTGGCACCATGTGAAAAGAAGCTGCTACCATCGATTCATCCTGTGTCACTAATCCCCTCAATGAAATTTTGGTTTCATTTGGGCCGGTTTCGCTCTGACAGGCGTGAATCCACCCCAATTTACCCTCTACATGGGGTTTCCCTGAATGCATCCACCCCACGCTGGTTTGATCTCAACCCGCGTCCTCGCCTCAATGAGGCGCTTCATTAGCTTTAATATGTGAAGTGTGCCAAGACCTACACGGCCACAACACGGCCAGGGAGTGAATAACCCCCTCCGTGAGCGAACTGAATCTTCTTTTGTTGCTCTTGAATATTGCAGTATGTGGAGTGTGTGTGTGTGTGTGTGGGGGGGGGGGTTCTGTGCTGGCGGTGTGTGTTCTGTACGTAATTGGATTAGACTGAGTGCTGCGGATGTCGCCTGTCAATTAGACCTTTATGAACTGCACTTTATTGCCTGAGAATATTTCATGTACAATGAGCAGATTATATGAACAGACTAAATAAAAGGCTTTAAATTAAACCGCTATCACATGCATTATTGCAAAAGTCATTATAAACAATAACCAAGTTTATTTATTGAGAACTAGCAAAGTAACGAGTAATACATTACACAATTTAATTGTTTGGAACTGATTGTTAATATATGTGGTTAGTATCATTGCTCTTGTAATTGCAGCTGTATTTATAAAATGCTTGAAAGTTACGGAATTACCAAATATTACAGCAGGTGGGGAGGAAAAAAAAAAATTAACTTTTCAGATTACAAAACCATATATTTTACGTATTAACCTTCTGCTGATGTTTTTACGTTTTTTTTTATTTTTATTTTTTACTTTTACTTTTTTTTTTTACTTCATCGGAATATTATGAAAAGAAATGGTTTTGGCACTTGCTATGTGCCCAAAATAAATAAAAAAAATAAATAAATCATGGACATGATTTGAAAAATAATCACACTTGTACTGTTCACAGACAAAAATGATCATATTGGAAATGAATGGGAAGCAAATTTCATCTGGTGGAAATGCTTGGTTCCATCCCAAACAAAATCTTAATGAAATTTTATTTTTTTTGAGATATCAACCTCAAATTCGGAACTCAACTTAAAACGTATTTTTAAAAAATTATTTCATATAAAATTAAAATAGTTTTTTTGTGCTTTTCATCATAGTAAAACTTTTTCACGTCAGCAATAATATGCCAAATACCTTCTTTAATATGAGACTAAACTTAAATCTGTAATAAAATATATTTATTGAACTAAAATATATAAAATATAGTACACTAATTAAATTTTAAAAAAGCTATTCATCCATATATAGAGAGAGTGGAAATTTGTTATTTGTTATTATTCCTATAGCTTTTAAGCAGTGGCAGAAAGGCAGCATTATATATTCCGATATATATTTTAATATATATACTGATAATATTACCAGTTTGGACACACCAGAATTTGTTTCTCATCATCTTAAAAAAAAAATTCTAAAAGTAAAACCTTTAGTTTAACTACATTAACTATAAAGTGAAAAATCTCTGCAAATTCTGAAAAGCACAAACTTTTTTATTTAAACTTTAATATTAAAACAATTTATTTCTTTTTAATTGATGAGTTGGACTGAACAGTGAAAGCAGCAGCCAACAAGTGCCATTTGTGTCATTTCATAGCTTTGAAGGCTGTACTACTATTCTGAAAAGTGGAAATTATGCATAAAATGAGGTGTGTAGTGCATGACAAATGTATTTGTTTATTGATATTTGTGTAGTTGTTAAGCAGTGGCAGAAAGACAGCAGTAATCTATGTTTACCTCCAAGTGTCGAGAGGCCCGTCAGTGATCACTCACATGAATCTAATCCACTTTTGATGAACTGGGTTAATAGACTCCCTGTGGTCACTATCAAAGAGACTCATTTCTATTCATTTCTCAGCGCACACGACCCTCACACACCCGCCCCTCATTACATGTGGCCTCTCCTCAATAAATACAGCTCTTCTGTTCTCTGGAGGGTCAGTTCATCCTCAAGCGTTCAGCATGCCCCGTCCGGACGGCTCTTACGCGCAGTCCATATGGAGAGAGGCAGACAGAGCCCGGTCGGACCCGCGTCCCGGAGCCGCAGTTGGCTGGAGGGGGGAGAGGGCACAAGGCAGGGTGAGCTGTGACCCATGCGCTCTCGTCCAGCTCCGGCTGTCTGGACTCACATATCCCGACGAAGACCAGAGCACCATCGCCCGAGCCCGGAGACGCCGCAGACTGGCCGCCAACGCCCGTGAGAGGAGGAGGATGCTGGGCTTGAATGTGGCCTTCGACCGCCTGAGGAGCGTCATTCCTAATGTGGAGAGCGACAGGAAGCTGTCCAAGTCTGAGACGCTTCAGATGGCGCAGATCTACATCAGCACTCTGAGCGAGCTGCTGGAGGAAAGAGACTGCGACCCGGAATTCAGTTACCCGATGCTGGCGACGGACGTGCAGGATCAGGTCATCGTGAAGGGTTCAATGCCAACCGAAGAGATCAAACCAGAGCAGAAAACCATTCCAACCTGTAGGATAAGATCATATGCTGGGAATTTTGGGCATCCCACTTGTGACCCCAAAACACCTGAAGTCTTAGTGGACTCTCACTATATGGAGAGGAGCAATGGAGCAAAATGACACTGATATTGCATTCTCAGCATTTATTTGTATTCAGCTTTTTTTTTTATTATTATTATTATAAACATTTCTGAATTAACGTTTGGACATTTTGCAGTAAAATATAAAATATTCTGGAATTAATGATATATTTTGCTTTTTTTGCTATACAAATAAATATTTTCAGAGGAAAAAGCTTGTCTTTTTCTCGAGTTCACAATAAACTTGGGTTACGCTTTATTTTGATAGTCCACTTTAGACATTCCACTAATTATAAGTAACTTACAATGTCAACCAGCTAACTTACAATGTCAACCAGCTAACTCTCAGAGTATTAGTAGACTGTAGACTGGTTAGGGTTAGTAGACATGTTCTTGCGTCTTTTGGGAAACCATCAAAATAAAATGTTTGCAGGTATTAAGCAGGGAGTCTATTGATACTCTAATGACTGGTAATTGACATGGTGTTGCAAAGTTAGTTACAGTTAGTAAAAAGTCTAAAGTGGACTCCCAAAAAGTGTTACCTAAATTTGTTAAAAAGTTAGGTTACACTTTATTTTAAGGTGCCCTTGTTACAGTGTAGTTGCACATTTTAAGTATTGAGTAATATTAATTATCTACATACTATATATGGTTAGAGTTTGGCTTATGGTTACTTGCATGTAATTATGCATAATTTATTGTTAATATAATAGTAAGTAAATGTAACGTGTAACAAGGACACTTTTAAATAAAGTGTTACCAAAAAGCTGATTTAGTAGCAACAGTAATAGCCTTGTAATACGCCAGTCACCAAAAACGACAAGTAAAAAGTACTGAAAGTAGCAATTTTATTTGCGTTAAAATTATGTACAAGTAACCAAACACGTTATTTTGAAATTGGTACAAATTTCATGTTCCTGCAGTTGGCTTTTCGATAACTCTTACATCAAAAAACACAACTGAGAAAAATGCGGTATAAAATAAAACGATTGGATTCAGAAAAGTAGTCTATCTAGTTCTCCAACAGCCAATATTTACATGAGTATTTACAGTTCGTGTTGCTTCATTCAGTTCCCCGCTGTGTGAATTCAATCCCGTTGTGATGTTTGGAGCTCAGATACAGACTGCAGGACTGTGCCCAGAACAGCCCAGAAAATATTCACAACTCATAGTGTTCCATGTAACAGAGTGAAACCAAAACAGTTAAGCGGTGAGAGGAAAAAAGATCCCTAAGCTTTGCTTTCGTTAAGCTGTGTGCATGAAAGTTACTTCAGTCCATTTCAGTCACGAACAGCAGCAAAACGCTTTAGAAGGCGAACAAACAATAGAGCGCTTCTGAAAACAACCTTGAGAAGATTAGAACAAGCTTGGGTCAAAACTGGAATCTGCTGGCCTTATCAAAGAGATGTCAAGTGCTAAATTCAATCTTGTATTAAAAACACCAACAATAAACAACAGAGGACTTATTCAGCATGTAGTTTATGACACAAACTATTGAAATGTAAGGTGAAAACTTGTTGCATGGCTCACTTGAACGGTTGACCACCTTGCTAGAAGGCAACCAGCATTCATCAAAACCTTTATTGCATTTATCTTTAATTCTCACAGCAACTTCGGCTCAAACCAAACCTCAGTAGCAGCGCACTAAGGAGAATTTTCACTGAACTCGGGTTACCATGTAGCCATGACCCAAACCCAAGGATGAGATTTCCTGGCTTCAAAAACGCATTTGAATTCATTCAAATTCCCAATCATTATCTCTCGCACAACACGGTTCTGCAGCCAAGCATAATTCGGCATATTGCACGATTTAATAAGTTTGACTGTTGATTTTGAGCCACATAAGGTTTGGACATCAGGGTTGTTAACATTACAGTTAACGTTCTGGCATTTGGACAATACGATTATAAGTCACGACTACTAAAACATTCTAAAAACGCTTTGTCCCTTTTCTGCCCTACCGGAATGGAAAGTGATGTAATTTATTCATTCGCAGACCTCTGACATAGCGCTATCGATTAAAAACGAATTTGTGCAACACAAAGGGAGTACATCCTGAAGCGAAGAGAATGGATTTGAACCAGGAGGGCATGTCTTTGCGGCATTTCAAAGAGGACCAGAATTTCGAATGCGGTTTTGGATTCGCCCTCCAATCGTTCAGGTCAGTGTCGAGCGCTTTTAAATTCACAGACTTGAGAGTGGAATAAAACAAACAGAGGGGGAGACATCCTTTAACAAGTTTTATCAAAGCCACTCTGTCCATTTCTGCCAATGAAAACCAACTTCCAAGGCGACTAATCAATAGGTGCCAGATTAAGGAGGATTGTGATGAGAGGAACACAATTAAGTCGTGATGAAAACATTTTAAGACGAAATGGATGAACAGCTTGTGACAAACTCAATCAAAACAGCTCCTTTTAATAGAGTTGTGTGAGTATGATGTGCTTTAAATTTCATTCTTTACAGTCTGAATGAGGAAGGTACTGGTTGATGATGATGATGATGGGTTGTTTTCCAGATGTGTCGGGTTGGGCAGCAGTGAGCTGAGGTCTGTGTGTGGAGCTCTGCAAACACACTAGCAGTGTTCCAGATAATCAATGACCCTGGAGATAGACTTCTGTCCCGCGGTGCCCACATCACACTGTAAGGGACAAAAAGATACAACAGTTCAGTCAATAAGCATAACTTTATTGGTGTTCCTTACAAAATGAGGTAGAACATTAGTATTGATATTACAGCAGGATCATGCGTATGCTTGCCTACTTTTTATGTTCATGTCACAATTTCTAGAGACAGGCCGTTTTATCAGCCGATATTTGGCTTTTTTCAGATTATAATGGTTCAATTTAGCCACTCAGGCAATTAACAGAAGTGGTATTTCTTTCATTTCTTTCACACTTTATTATGCGTCCTTATTACAGCACAATTACACAAATAAATGCTATTAAGTAACAATTACTTTCTATAGGTTTAGGGTCTGGTTGTAAATTATATTTATATTCTGGTTATAGGGTCTAATGTAAATTATTTGTAAATACGCATAATAAGAGCACATAAAAAAATGTTACCCTCTTATGCAAAAGTTCAGAAAACAGAAAGCCTTATAAATAAATAATTTTTGGTTACACTTTATTTGAAGGTGTCCTAGTTACATTTACGTACTGAGTAATATTAATTAACTACATGCACTTACTATATGGTTAGGGTTAGGATTTGGCTTAGGGTTACTTGCATGTAATTATGCATAATTTAATGTTATTATAATAGCAAGTACATGTAACGTGTAAGAATGACACCTTAAAATAAAGTGTTACCAAAATATTATGTAAAATAAGTGTTCATTTAATTTTCCTTGAATCTGCTGTTTGATACCCAAAAAAAAAAAAAAACTTTCAAAACTTTCATTTGTATCTTTATTTCTACTGCTTGTAATTTCTGTTCCTCATTTAATTACTGAATAAAAACTTGAAGGAATATTTAACAAAATAATCTTTAAAGCTTTTTTCATAATAGCTATTACTTGCACTTATATTGTAGATACTCATGTCCTTTTAAATAAATACTGTGTGTGTATTATTTTATCAAAGCATATAATAGAGTAATGCTGCAGGAAATAATAGCATTTTTGAACTTACGGTTGTATTGTCCCAATGGGCTTTTTTTTAACACAACCCAGTATTTTCAGGTTTTATTCTATGACATGAAATATATCAGTAATAATACCCCTCTTGTGATTTTTTTAAAGGTTTTTTTTGGGGCCTTGAAAAGGTGGTTGCTAACAAGTGGCTAAATGGGACTACAGATGTTTTTACTTCTGCTGATTGTATTTAGTTTCATTAATTTGGAAATATTGTCAATGCGTAAAAAACAAACTTCTGTTTGTCACAGAGCTTATTTTTTCCAGTAAAATTAGGAAAAGTCCTATTGACTTTATGTTGAGGGAACCAGGCTGATGCTAACTTCCAGGATTACCTCCATGTCACCCCTCATTCTATCATTCTATTAACAAATTGTGAAATTCTGCTGTATGGATTACTGAAATTGATAGTGGCAATCATAAACCACCCTATACTGGTCAATATCTAACTCTTCTGTACTTACTGTAAGGTTCATGAAATTCAAGAACTTCTTCAGCATCTCTGTCATGACTGAAAAATCCCCTTTTGGCAGGTTTTCCCTCACAGTAGTCACATTCATCTGAAAGAGAGACACCATTAGGAGCTCATTCCTCCCGTGAGTTTACAGTGCACTTTAGGCCTGTGCTGAAAGAGAGTCTGGAGAGTTTTAAAGCAAGTTTCTGTTGATCAAAGCAGCAGCACTCCATCTCTAGCCATCATTTTTTTCAATGCACTCTGAGTCTCCATGGTACTCGATCTTCAGAAACAGATCCAAATCAAATATCTCCCTCCTCTGATGCCCCCTAATATGAATCTAAGCTGCAAACAAGAAGATGCGCCTTCCTAAAGAAACGCTATTTTCAGTCAATCTGTTTTTCTAAAACAGAATCCAACTTGACCTTCAAAGTGTGCAAACATGCATCCAAAAGAAAAAGTGGGTGAAATAAACAGAGCATAAATGCCATCTCTTTTTGTGTCTGCGTCTGGGCCGCGTTTATTGGCGAGACAGATAATGGCCATGTATGTCAGTCAGATAGCAACAGAGTGGTATGAAAGAGAAACAGAGGAGTCCATTACAGCCGATTCTACAGCACACCTATTAACGTCCTGAAAATAAATCCATTAATACTGCCAGACACAACAGGGGCAGCTTTCTTCTGATACCTGCCCTGAAACTTGAAAACTGCAATTTAGACAAACAACACTCAAACCCTGCAAAAGCAAAAGGAATATTAACAAGAAAAGCTTTGCACCAGTAAACACTGTACTCTTATTGGTCTAGCCTGGGTTTGTCTTGACCTTAAAGTGACTGTGGGCACAAGCGGCACTTGTCGAGGACAGAAAGGGTATCTAGCCGAACGGTAGTAGTCTTGGCAGAGCTAAATGCATACCTGACATTAATAATAAATAATACACTTCGTACTATGAGGAAAATGCAGGTTCTGAGCAGACACTGACACAAGACAAGAATCAAAGATACAAAATATAAAACATTCAGGTGAAATAAGTGTTACTTACAGGGCTCCCCTGGCACAGACAACCCAAAAGCAGTGCAGTGTATGACGCCACAATACTGTCCTCCATGTGCTTGCCGGCATGCTGAAGAGCTGGAGAGAAAAATCACATGACAGACTTCTCAGGATGGGCCTTTTTCAATAATATTTGAATATCTGAGCTCATAAAAATGTAACATTCGATGTTTATTTAAATAAAGTTTAAATCAATGTTGTGGGTTAACTTTTTATTCACTAAGACTTCATTTCAGAACAAGTTTTTAGTTACATTACTGGTCGAAAGTCTGGAATAATTAAGTTTATTAATATTATCATTTAAAATAAATAGTTTTTGCTGTTTAATATATTAATTTGTGCAAGCTGTGATGCATTCAAAACCATTACAAAGTTTAGGATAGACCAAAAAAATTTAAAAGTAACAGTAAAAGATTTCTATTTGAAATAAATGCTGTTCTTTTGAACTTCTTGAAAAAAATGTATCTCAGTACATGTACAAAAACTGTTTTCAACACTGATAATAAGAACTGTTATTACAGTTTAAGCACCAAAAATAACAGCACCAAATGAGCATATTAGAATGAATTCTGAAGGATCATGTGACACTGAAGACTGGAATAATGGCCATCGCAGAAATAAATTGCATTTAAAATATGTTAAAATAGAAAACAGTTCTTTCAATTGTAATATTTCAAAATATATATATTTTTGCTGCATTTATGATCAAAGAGATGCAGCCCTGGTGAAAATTAAAGACTTCTTTCAAAAACATTAAAAACTTAGTTATTCCAAACTTTTCACCAGTTGTTTATATCCACAAGCATACATTATATCCTGTAATTTTTTGTTGTAGTAAGCAACGTGTTTTAAAAAAAAAAAAGTACAGAACAAAAGCATTTAAGCTCACGCAGAACGAATGAACAACACTAAAACCAGACTGCCTCACTTATTGTACAGAACGTAGACAAACATTCTGCATATAATGGCTTGTGCTTATATTGTTTCTCATGTCCTATTTGAGAAAAACAAGCATATCCACATGCTCACGTGGAAGTCAGCGCCTTAGACGCTTAACAATAAGGCTGGCTGCAGAGGAAATGCGCTCCGCCGGCACAGATGTTGCAAGGACACACAGATTTGCTAAGTTTGCTAAGTGACTATGTTTGCTGAACACCAAAAGAAAACAATTAAGACTGAATTCACAGGAAGATGAAGGTCTTGCTCAAGCAGCTTTATCCTTGAAGCTGCACTTGTTGACTGCAGATGACAATTACATATAATTATCCTTGCATTAGACTAGCTTTGTATTTTAAAGCAGAAGAAAACACCTGGAATTGTGCAAATGCCAGAAAAAGAACTAAGTGCACAACTGGGTCCTTGACACAGGAGCTAAATGCATCATGACTTGGACCCGAGTCTGAATTCACGTGGTGCACTCATATTACACGAAATTTCATTCTCAGAAACCTAACATTCACGTACACACTTAGCGCAAGAGTGCCCCTGAAGACAGGGGCAAACAAAAGTCAGATCTTTAACAACAGTGTGTTGTGCTCTTTCATCGGGTCTGTAAGTCCAAAATGAGATTGGTTACCCACCAAAGTCGCTTGTACATTAAGCAAAATGAACTGCCGTGGCCCAAAAAAAAAAAAAAAAAAATGCGTTTGTTGTTGACACCAATAGCCATGTAGACAACGTGCTGACATTTAGCGCTGTTGCGGGCTTCCTGAGTTCGAATCCCGGCTCGAAGACCTTTCTCAATCCTGCCATTTTAAAATAAAAACAATAAATAAATAAATCTTTGTCAGTGCCGATAGCCTTGTGGGCAACACACCAACATACAGCATGGGCGTCCCGAGTCTTCAAACCCCATCTCTCTCCTACTTCGCTTCCTGTCAGTTCTGATCTGCCCTATCGTACAACCCCAATTCCAGAGAAGTTGGGCTATTTTGTGAAATGCCATAAAATCAAGAATGTTATTTGTTTATTCTCTTTAACCTTTATTTAATTTATTAAAGTACAAAGACAAAATTTCCAATGTTTTCACTGGCCAACTTAAATTTATTTTGTAAATATAAACAAATTTTTGATTTTGATGGCTACAACACACTCCAAAAGAGTTGTGACAGAGGCATGTTTACCACTGTCAAATCACCTTTCCTTTTAATTACACATTTTAATCATCTGGGAATTAAGGATGCTAATTTTGAAAGTTTTGCAAGCAAAATTTTTGCCCAGTCACACTTGATACAAGACTTCAAGCTGGTCAACAGTCCATAGTCATTGTTGTCTGATTCTCCTTTTCATGACGGGCCATATATTTTCAATAGGAGACAGATTTGCTGGCCAGACAGTCACATCCACATGTGTCTACGAAACCACGCTGTTGTAGCACATGCAGAATGAGACCTGGCATTGTCTTGATCTAATAACCATGGACTTCCCATGAAAGATGTCATCTTTATGGCAGTATGTGTCTGTACAATCCCAATATATGCCTCCACGTCAATGGTACCTTCACACATATGCAAGTCACCCATTCCGTTTGCACTGATGCACCCCCATAACATGACAAATGTTTGCTTTTGCACCCGTCACTGATTGAAGTCTGGATGGTCTCTTTCATCTTTGGGACTGACAATTTGATGTCCGTTTTCCCTAAAAACAAGCTGAAATGTGGACTCATCTGACCACAGTACACATTTTCACTGTCTTTTGGACAATCTAAGATGAGCTCTGGCGTCTCTGCCTAGAACTGATGTATAGATTTCTCCTTGTGTAACAGAGATTCAAATTGCATTTCTTGATGCAGCTGCAAACTATGTTAAATGACAACAGTTTTCCATAGTACTCCTGAGCCCATGTGGCTATATATATATATATATATATATATATATATATATATGTTTCCTGCCTTGCCCTACATGTACTGAGATTTCTCTGGATTCCCTGAATCTTTTCACAAAATTATGATTGTTAGTTGGTGAAAGACCTCAATTCCTTGCAATTTTGCATTGAGAAATGTGATTTTTGATTTGTCTGACAATTCTCTCATGAAATTTGGCACAAAGTGTTGAGCCACAATCCAGGTTTGCTGGCAAAGACAGGATGCTCCGTATAAACTCAATCACGATACCCTTACCTATTACCAATTCACCTGCTTATTGTGGACTGTTTCAAAAAAGTTTAACTGGGACATTTTATAACCTTTTAAATTTTATTATGCCTCTGTCCCAACTTTTGTGGAGTGTCTTGCCACCATCAAAATAAAAAATTGTTCATATTTACAAAATACATTTAAGTTTATATATATATATATATATATATATATTAGTGCTGTCAAAAAATTAATCGCGATTAATCGCATCCCAAATAAAAGTTTTTGTTTACATAATATATGTGTGTATACTGTGTATATTTATTATGTATATATAAATACAAACACATGCATGTATATATTTAAGAAAAACATGTTATATTTATATATTAAATATATTTTTATATAATATAAATTATATGAATATAAATATAAACTTTTAAATACATGTAAATATTTTCAAAATATATACTGTATGCGTGTGTCTTTATATATACAAAATAAATATATACAGAAGACACACATATATTGTGTAAACAAAAACTTTTATTTTGGATGCGATTAATCGCGATTAATCGTTTGACAGCCCTAATATATATATATATATATATATATATATATATATATATATATATATATATATATATATATATATATATATATACACACACATTTGTCTAGTCCTGGGGTGTGGTGTCTACCTTTGTTGAGATCAAGTTCTTCATCATCCTCTCCCTCTTTCTTCTTGTCCTCTGTGCTGTTGTTTTCTGAAGCGACCCACTGGATCTCTTCATTGGTCTCTTTCCATTCTCCACTCTGGTCCAGTTGGGACTTTGGCGCATCGTTGATGAAGTCATCTGTCTCCGCCTCCGCCAGCATGGCTGCATGCTCCCTCTGAAGAAAAAGCTTTTCATGCAGAAACAGAGACAATCAGTGGCACAATCAGTGAATGAAAATAATTTTGGTAGACATATTCAAAAGACTAAAATTGAGAATCACTGAAATTTCTCACCACTAAAACCATTGATAATCTAATACACGTTTATATTTCATATGCAGACGCATTAATGATCAGCTTTAGCATAAATTTGTGCACCACACTGTACTCTAATGTATCATCTTATTTTAGCATTTCATTTTACGCACACCATGCACTGATGCACTATCAACATGCACTAACAGTGATGTACGTACACATGAAATCTGAGAACTTCCTCAACAAATAGTGATAACTAGTGGTCACAGAGGATGCAGTTGACACACATCTTACTACCAGGTGCAAACAGCAATGTATTTTGAGTGACTACTTGCGATCACATCACACCAAGACCTTAATACAACACTAGGTTCTGTTTTCTTTAAGTGTGAAGTGTGGCCATGCAGCAGTTGTTTTTTTGTGTGTGTTTATATACCTTCACCAGAGCAGCAATGGCACCGAGAGATCTCTCAGTCTGCAACTCATCTTTGTCAGACACACACATGGAGTCCCAGACTTCAACTCCCTCCATCTGCAGCTCCACCAGAAAGTGTCTGTTCCTTGCGCTGTACTCCACCAGATTAATAAGCAAGCCCAGACCCTAAAAACACACAAACACAATGAAAAACACCTCATTTAGATCAACAGGAACCACAACACAGACAGAAAACATGCTTTCACTTTGATAGTAATGTCACAATTTGAAAAATAATTTAAATTATTTTCTAGATGTGTAAATGATATAAATCATACTACTCAAATATATATTTTAAAAAACTAAGTTTAAAAATTTCTTAAATTTAAGCACGTTTTCTGTATTTTTTTATTTATTTATTTTTCACTAAATGCACACAAGAATGATATTTAATCATTTTCAGTTACATGAATTAATTAGGGTTGGGAAAAGTTATTTGTTTATTTTTGTGATATGTATTGGCAGTTTAACACATTAAAAATAATTAACAATTAACAGTCTCAGTTTTCTCATTTCCTAAAACAACTGTTTTCCCCCCTACTTCTTATGGTGTTCTGCTCATGTCATTTGAGCATTGTTTGCTAATGTTATTAAGCTTTGAGGTAGCACTAGAAACAAGGAAGCAGATTGAACAGCGAGACAGAAACATCACATGGGGTTATTTTCCATAAATAAAGGCAAAGCTAAACGAAACATTTATTATAATGGGTTTATGGAATGATCATAGTAAGTTTTTTAGTCTATAAGGTTGATTATGTTCTATAATTGTTTTAAATGATAAAGAAAAACATTAGTCTGACCTTTTGCAGTTGGATTATTGTTGGCATGCTAACATTATTAAAATGTATTATTGAATAGTCATATTTAGACATTTTACCCTCAAAATCTGAAGAAAAAATGCATTTAACAGAGGTACTGGTATTGGCAATATAGCCTTGATAGTACTTGCAATTTTACAAATACTATTTAAAATATCTTTCCTTTATGTTGATTATAAATTAATTTGTGGAGGTGCAATTAATCATAATAAACCACATAAACCTGTACAATTAATAAGTTTAAAAAATGTCATTATTCACAGCCCCGCAATAAACAGAATACATAGAAAACGCAAAGATTATCTCCATATATGTTGCACTAAAATGCTTTAAAAACTTGAAAAATGACAAGCAGAGAATCTGTGTGAACATTTATAATGCAAATCAATTAATCTGCTATTTGTTTGCATTCAAACAATATTCGCAAAGAATTCTGTGTGGTGTTTTACAAATTTTTAAAGCATTTTATGAGAAATTATTCATTTTTTAACTAATTAATTTGTCTTTATGGAAGAAGTGTAATAACGCATTACGATTAATACACAATGTGACTTAATTTTATAATCATCATCAAATAAACCTCACATATAAACACTGCATATATTTGCTTTATAACAGTCCTATTACAAATGCGATCGCAGTATGGTTTTTCCATTTGTATTGTTGTTTGAAAGCACTCAGGAACTTCTGGTGGACACTGCTGGTCCCCACTGAATGTATACTAACACTGGATGATATTAGTAGAGTTGTGTACTCACCAAGACTCTGATATCAAACCTTCGCTCCTGCGGAAGGTACTGTGGGACCCTGAGCACACAGTTCAGCGCTGTGCTGATTAACTCATCCTGCTCGCCCGTCTTTGTGCTGCCCCATTCTACAGACAGAAAGAAAATGCACTCAATGGCTGCTGCACATACGAGTTCAGCGTTAGTTAATCAGGGATTTTCTCTGACTGTTGTTCTCCAAGCTGCTCACATCTGGCTTATGACTGAGTACTCCTGCATTATGCTGAAGGGTTTGGCAGCAATACTAGCGAGCAGCTAGCCAAAGCAGCACCGCTAACAAAAATCCATTTGGCACATCGAACAAAGCCCATGCAAGAAAGCCAAAAGACTCTTATTGACTTTAAGCCTTTTAAAAGCAGAATAACAAACGTTCTATAAGATATAATGTAATGAGACAGCCACTGCGGCCCAGTCAGCTGGACAGCTTCCAGAGCACATTACATTTCAGTGTTGGGAAGTAACTACCAAAAAGCAGCAAAGTTATTAGTTCGGTAACGACTAATCAATAACATCCAATAATGAATTTCATTACTTATTAGTTGGGACTTTGTGCTGAAAATGGAGAACCTTTGTCTGTGAAAACACTTTACAGTAGCGAAAAAGGCAAATTGTCTAAAGCCAAAAGTTTAATTCAGCTTTGACGCAAACACTTGCACTATGCGTACAGTCAAGTGCATAGCATTTGTAAGTGTACTCCATTTAATGGTGTGCATGAACACAGGCATGTCACATGCACTAGAAAGACTCATCCTTGCCCAGTGTCTGCACTACTGCACTATTTCTCTCCAGATGTTATGGGCAATAAAAAATTAACTGTACTTATTTCAACTGAAGTTGTGGGCATCTTTTAATCCCCTCACACAGGTGCTCATCAACACACGCGTCTATTGTTGTTTAGCCTCCACTAATTTTTTTTTTTTTTTTGGGACTGGAAAACAATGGCCCGGTCTAGTGTTGCCACTTTGTGGACCAATAATTGGTCGAAATAAATCAGACTTGACAAGGTTAAATAAATCAAGCTGCATGTGTTCAGTATATGCATACTAGGCTGATGACAAAATTTGCATTACAAACACGTTATGCATACTATTGCGCAAGTACACTTTGGTATTTGCAGTTCATTGCTGGGGAGTAATGAACTAAAAGCAGCAATGTTACTAGGTCTATAATAACTTTTTGATATTAACCAATTATGAATGACATTACTGATTAATTAGTTTGTATGCTGAGAATGGACAAGCTGTGACATGACTTTACAACAGTGCAAAGCACATTTCTATGTCTTATGCATAAAAGCACACTATTAAACACTTCAAACATGGTTATGAGAATATAGTTTCACTGGAGTTGACTTGTCGGGTGTGCGTGGTTTCATGTTCTTAAGGTGTTTTCACTCAGTGCATAGTTAGCAATTTACGTTCTTATAAATGTTAGAAATTCATGCAAGCATTTTTACATTTGGAAAAAAAAATGCCTTAGAATCGAGATTAACCTTTTAAAGACTTCAATGAGCAGAGCACGGATCAACACACACGGTAAACAGAAGTTCAACCGTACTTGCTTGACGCAAACGCGGAAACCTGGTTGGTTCTTACGCTTCAACCAACCATGGTTGCGCTTCCATTGACCTGTTGTGCTCTATTTATGTGTGTTGATGAATATTTATATGTGGATAAAAGCCTAAATTAAATGTTCACCAGCAATAATGTCTCCTCAGATAACTTTGATTAAACTGTTCATATTATATGGGTTACATTTCTGATGTCTTTATGGATTAATGAGTTTACGACAGACTTTTCAGATATCTCTCAGGATTCATTAAAATACCTTCATTTGTGTTTTGAAGATGAACATAAGTCTTATGGGTTTGGAATGACGCTAAGTAATTGATGACAGAATTATTGGGTGAACTATTCATTCGAATTTCAAAGTAGCTTTTTTTTTTTTTACCACTGTTACTTTTACAATGCATCCCTTCAAAGTCCAAGTGGAAGGTTTATTTTGTCAAACGTCCTGGTCTTTGTACTGACCATTGTCATGTGTGAGATTTAGCAGGACTCCAATGATGGCTCGCATACAGTCTTCAACGGCTTTGCCCACATTGCTGTTGCTGCAGTAGGGCAGCGGCGTGCCTGATGAACACAAACCTCTGTTCACCTCTCGACTGTACCTCTGGATCATCTCCTCGCAGTGCCGTAATGCCCTAAAACAAACAGACAAAACAAAAACGTCATGTCCATTTGAAGAATTAGTGCAAAGTATAGTTTTAGTATCCAAAAACATCTTGAAGGAACAGATCACTGAACAATTTTAAATTCAGATCACTGAAAAATTTTAAATTTTTACATTTAGTACTCATCCTATGTATTTTCTTACACAAAAGTTATTATATTGCTTTAGATATCTCTCGTGTAGTGCACAAGTCAAATAGCTTTCGTGGTGCTTCCCTTTTTATTCAGATTCATTATATGGAAAAGAGCGGTATGAACTAGGACTGGGTGATAAACAGTATATATTGAGAATGCAAAAAAAAAGTATGTTCATAATGATAAGCTGTGATGCTCACTGTGTTTTTGGTGTATGCCGTGTATATGAGGACATTTTACATTTTCATTCAATTTATTTTCATTTCATTTGATTACATTTTTAAATATTACATTGTTTTAGTTTTGATTCTTTTCACTAGGCACCACTTTCATGATAAACTTGCATTAAATGCATTCCCTCACCATCAAAAAAACCAAACAAAAAAAACATGAAACGTAAAAGAAAATACGACTCAAACTAAATTCAATGCACTTAGAACTTGGACAAAATCTGTGTCCCGCAGCAAAACCAGCTGAGAAACACTACTTTAAGGACTTTTGCAAACTGTAAGCACAAACATAACAGCCCTTGATAAAACAAATCAGAATTTAGTCTATCACAGGGCATCAAAGCCTCTTGACAGATACACCTTATATTTAACTGAAGTATCTTGACACAGTGATGTCACATTTGAACATTTTAACACCTAGTCTGGTACTATAAGTGCTCTATCAGCATCTAAATAATGGCCGTTCAGAGTAACACTCAAGATGGAAAAACAGCCTGCAGATAACAAATGCAGCAGGAAGTGCGTACATCCTAATGGATTGCATTTACGCCACAGCCAGGGTCAGCAGACACTAACACAAGCTGCATTAGCTTTCTCTAGAGTGGAAAAACTTAGCTCTTCCTCTCTATTAGTCCCCAAGACATGTGTGAGAGTGAGATAGCAATAGAGAGAGAGGGAGTCTGCATCCACAGCACATGCGCTACAGTACAACCAGCTTCATGCAAAATGCCACTAATGCGCTTAGCATAATGAGAGGTCATTAGCGAACGAGATGGGAAATGGAGGTAGAGGTTCATGTATTCATATATTAGTGGGGTCATTATTAATGCAGGCCTGCCGTACTCTCTAATTGAATTAGAGCCAGCTGAACGAGCTCGGCCAGCAGTGTGTGTGTGAGCCGACTTTGTTGACTCATCTAGATCCTCTTCACAGTCCTGAACACCCATGTTTGGTTCGCTGTGCACTCTGAGGGGTCTGACCCCGTCTAGAGAGCTGGGTCATCAGCTCGTAATTACATTAGCAGCGGAAGAGAGGCCAGACTGCCTCAATTGGACAAGTATAAGCTAGATTTACCATAACAGATGACTAAATGTGCTTGACTCTCAATGTGCTTTCAAGTAGATTTTTGCATTTTCTGAAAATGTGAGTGGTACTTGCTCACGTAAGTCGCTGCTGGGATGCTAGGGTGTTATAGATGCTTGCCAGGGCATTGCTTCACGGCTGCTAAAGTTTCTGAGTGGTTTTTAGTGTGTTGCTATCCGGTTTGCTAAGTGGATTTTTAGTCACCCAAATCAAAAGAGCCAGTAAGAATTTGAAAAGCATCTTTATAACATTCTGAGCTCTAGATAAGGCTTTGCTAGACAAGTCTTCAGTGCAACTTTTTCTACTGTTTTATCATCCACCACGCAAGAATTCGGATTGCTTAGAAATGAATATGACATCATTCACGTATGTTGTACAAAAGGTGTGGGGGAGTTACATTACAAAGTAAACAAATATAAAAATATCCAAGTCACAATAGTGATTTCTGAAACCAAGGACAGAAAAAAAAAAACTTTTCATAACACATATGATTAATGGTACAATTATAAAATCAGTCAATATGACTAATGCACTATATGCACCCTTTTTACAGAAAGAGATAAAACATTTCAGCAATAATTATCATTATATATATATATATATATATATATATATACACACACACACACACACATATATATATTAGTGGTGTCAAAATTGGCGCGTTAACGCAGGCGATTAATTTTTTCAGTTTAACGCGTTAAAAATATTTAACGCAATTAACGCAGGGGCAGGGCTAGGGTTGGCCACCCCATTCACAACTGCTGTTTCTGTCACTTTGTCTCTCAACAAGAAGTGCATTTATTCAGTCGCAGAACGTTTTTACGATCACATCAAACAGGAGACGTTTCAGACGCGCGCTCCACTTCACTTCAGCGGCAGGCGCGAGTCAAACGAGCGCGGAAACGGTGCTGTGCTCGCAGCGCGTGATCTTCGCACAAAGGTACCAGAGCGCGCTGTAGCCCGTATCCTTTCATACCTAAGTGCGAAATAAACTACGTGCATGCAATGTCATGGTCAGTTAAGTCATGAAGTTACCAAAAAGGCGATTGAAGCTGCCTTAAAACTGTGCATGCATGTAATATATTTTATATAAATCACATTTAAGAACATGTCTCTGAAATGGTTTTCCAAACAGTTCTGGAGCAGCCCAGCACTGTCTCCCGATTCAACTCGTCAGCTCATTAATAGAGACTTTATGACCTGAAGTATGTCAGAAAATGTAAAAAGAGTTGAGAGAAAATATGATGCATTCGCATCATGTTCGGCAGCGGCAGCTCTTAAAGAAATAACAGCCAAAATAACCTAATAACCAGCTGCTGTGATGTCTATTAATCAAAGGACAAAGAAAAAAAAGAGGAAAAATAACTTAAAGATTTAAGGATTCATCTATATTTAATTTAGAATTTAATGTTTGATAACTTCAATTTCAGTTTCTGTATTTCTGCTGAAGGGCACAGGTAATATGACATTTATTATAATGGTTTTATGTGAAGATTGTTTTAAGTTAACTTAAATTAGAATTTTTAAGTCTAATAAATGTTCAGATTGATAGCTCTCAATTATATTGCAATGTTGAATGGCTATAGTCAATGGTTAAATATGGAGGGGGACAATTTTATAGAGAAATCAGTAGTATTGGGTTCATTGATACTGAACTTCTGTCATAAAAAAAAAGATGCCATTAAACAAATATTAAAAAATATACTGTCTTTATGTTGTTTGTACATTAAATTGAAGATTGAATGTGAAATTATTGCTATATAAAAGTATATTTAAAAACTTTAATGTTAGGTGCGATTAATCGCGATTAATTCACAGAAAAATGAGCGATTAATTAGTTAATTTTTTTTAATCGATTGACAGCACAAATATATATATATATATATATATATATATATATATATATATATATATATATATATATATATATACACAGTGATCAACGTTAAGGATTTTTTTTTACTGGCCCGGTCGGGCCAGTGTAAATTCTACTTGCCCTGCCAACATTTTCACTGGCCCTGCCACAAAAAAATAAAATAGTTGCTGTTATCATTGTTTTGATCTAAGTTTATCTTGTATTCCAATAAATAAGCTTATATGACACCAATATTTTAGATACCAATTAGAATTACACATTCTCAATTTTAATTTGATATACAGCAAAAACCACTAGCTATAAATAAATATAAAGTTCAAACATTGTTAAAGACAAGACATGATAAATATAAGAACATGAACAAATTACAAGAAGTAATAGCACAATTAAATATAGGCCTATAGCACAAAGATAGAAATGAAATGACACTTTAAGTTATGTTTTTAGATGGTCAGGTACAGAAATTGAAAAATCACATAAAATAACATTTGCATATTCTTCACTCTGCACCTTTATTTTTCATAGCCATTTGAGATTAGAAGCACTTCATTATAATCATGAATCGGTCAAAACAAAAATGTGCAATCTTTGATTTATATTAGACTGTATAATTTCAAAATCTAAAGCAAAAACAGAATGGTCTGACTTTAGCTTTGTAAAATTATGCTGCATAAAAACATTGCACGAAACAAACAGCAGACGGGCTGAGTGAGACGCAATTTCACTCTCTGACAGCAGGTGGCGCTTAACAGCAATAATACAGCTTTTCCTTGGTTACCACTGTTAAACACAGCAGCGCTGCGCGCGTATTAACAGTCATTTAAATGCATACAGAGGCAAGATGAAAAGAAAACACTATGTAATCTTTTCTGAAAACAACCAATTCCCCTCAGAAACACATTCATATAAAATTCAATATTTGGATTTTCTTCCTATATTTCGCGCATCGTGAACAGTGATCTTGTTCTGCATGCTACAGTATTTTCTCCTCTTTACGTCCGTCTTCAACGTCTCTGACCTCTGTTAACGGCCGTTTAGAGACTAATTATAATAATAACGTAATATTTCCACACAAATGGCATTTTGGAAAACGATTCCAGTGCAGTTTGTGTGCAAGCTCGTAACAGAAGTCTGAAATAAAACAAAAATGTCCGGTCGATCGGTGCATCTGTACTCCACTGTATAAATTAAATATAGATTAATCATTGTTAAATCTACAAAGTTACTTGGCAAAACGGGTATTTTGACATAGGCTACTTTTGTATGTATTTGTATTTACCCATTCATGCGGCTCACGCGTGTCAGAGACGCGGCTGTCTGTGCGTGCACGCGAGTAGTGAATGCAGTTGTCTTTCGCGCCCGACTGCTTTTTAATCGCTTGAACTTTTAAATTAACAAGGCTTAAAAAAAAAAAAACATTCAAAAGATAAACTTTGGTGTCGACGCAGCAGTGGCCCGATCGGGCCAGTGACAAATCCGTCTACTGTCCCGAGCTTCCTTCACGCTGGCCCCGGGCCATCGGGCAGTCCTTATTGTCGAGCCCTGATATATATATAGGGCTGTCAACATTAACGCGTTAACGCATGCGATTAATCTAAAAATTTAATATTTTAACGCAAATTAATCATTTGATAAGGTTAGACTTTGACCCCAACTTCTTCCCGTCATCGCAGCGTGGATTAAGGTAATCTATCATTAACTGCATCCCAATGTGCACATTATCCATCCTAAATTTTATGTGATATTAGTAATTTTCAATACTATTTAGGGCAGATAGGGTGGATAGTTTGCACATGGACCCAGGGATTGTGTGATTATCAGGCTCTGGGCTAGACAAAAGTAAAACGAACGCGGAGAGAGAGAGCGAGTGTGTCCGAGAGAGAGAGAGAGAGAGCGGCAGTGCGCGAGAGATACATGTATACTCATATGTGACAAGGGTACAGCGAACCAGTGTTGCCAAGGTATTTTGAAAATACAGTCGGGGGAAAAATTACAGAGCCGTGGGTTGCGGTTTTTTTTGGGCTACTTTTATAATGTACCGCGGCCGCCCAAAGTGTATACATACACGTGATCGCAAAAGGAAGTTATTACAAACACTCGATGGTGGTTTGAAGTGAGTTCTGAGTAAAAGTGTACTATTAATCTCATAAATTGTCTTATGTAGCATCATGCTAATGTTAGCGATAATGCATCTGCAGAACAGGTCCAACGCTTCTTCGTAATGCATTTTGTCATAATACTTCATGTAAGGTCGCAAGAAAATGTTTTGTTGTATTTACAAATACTTTTGATAATAGTTGGGTAAATGTATACTGGGATTGAAACGATGTGGCTTGGTAAACGTTTTATTGCCAGTAAAAAGGCAGATAATGGCTGAATAAAAACAAAAGAATAATAAGGATTATGTCTCATACCTGGCGGAGGTGTGAAAGGTTCTGTTTCCTTAAACTAGTTTGTCATGCATTTCTTTATTTCAACACATTTACAGGTAAATCCTAGTATTTTAAATTTGCGATTAATCGTGATTAACACGATTAAATTTTTTAATCGATTGACAGCACTAATATATATATATATATATATATATATATATATATATATATATATATATATATGTGTGTGTATGTATGTATGCGTGCGTGCATGCATATATACATACACACACACACACACATGCATACATACACACACACATATATATATATATATATATATATATATATATATATATATATATATATATATTTTCTCATGAGTGTGTCAATTTGAGTCTTGTTAAAGAGTTAAATCCCTGCACGCCAAGATCCTCTGTCGGTAACAGATTATGGAAAGTGAAACTTAAATCTATAGAGTTGGTTGGATTTATTCACGCATGTTAAAATATTTATTTGAAGCTTCTTTCTTTTCAGATTCTTATTCACAGCATTATTTTAATAGGCTGTATATTAATTTATTGGGAGAAAACTGGTAGTTTTATGTGAAATCAAAGATTTGAGCACCCCCATTTAGCCAAAATGGCATGATCCATAACACCCGTGAATATTGAGCTGGCAGAGATTGGGAGTCGGAGTCAGGCTCCTCCTAGTGAAGCATCAAGATGAGTCAATGACTACTGAGCACCTGTGTGTGTGTGTGTGTGTGTGTGTATATATGGTGTGTGTGTATATGTATGTGTGTATATATATATATATATATATATATATATATATATATATATATATATATATATATATGTATGTATATGTGTATATATATACATACACATATATATACATATGTATTTGTGTGTATATATATATATACACATACACACACAAATATACATATACACACACACATACACACATATATATATATATATATATATATATATATACATACATATATATATATGCACAAAACTACTTTGTGTTATTGGGTTCAAAATATGTGCTAACTCCTTGTGTACATTTATTCTTTCTCATCAGACTGCAATCCCATCGGAAAGCTGTGGAAAAGCAATAATGGATAGAGCTCTCATGTAGCTCTATAGAGGTTTAAAATAAACATGTAAATAAACTCCAAAGTCGTCTGAAGCAATAGATTTGTGCAAACAGATTAAATGCAAGTATTCAACGATAATCTCTGATAACTCAAATATTAAGCATGAAGTTGTGTGATATCAGAAACAGATGGACAAGCTTTTTTGTACCTGACAGCTCCTGATCACTGCACGCTTTCATTGTACGCAGAGTGAACATTCTGACATGTAAGAAAGTAAATTAGGGGTGTTAGGAATGACATGAGGGACTAAAAGACTATTCTTAACTATCCTTTAAAGTGGTCTGAAGTTGGACACTTGAGGCAGTATGCAACTCTCATTAAGGTTTGAAATGATTGGCCTCTTTAAGAAATGTCAGCATGGCTTGAGCCGTATCAGAGGGTGTTCTCTGGCACAGCAGCTCTGCGCCTATGGTCTTGGCAGCTGGTGTTGTTGATAAAGTGTTCCTGTTGCTGTTGGGGTTGTTAATGAGTCTGGAGGCTGTCTGCTGTAATGAGGAAAGCTAGCACAAAGTGCACGGTTAACCTGCACCCTGCCTGACCACACAGTACCAGGGGCTTCCTGCCAAAACAATCAGCAAAACATGACAAGTGTACTGCTACATTACTGTAAAACTACAGCTAGACAACTGCTTCTCTTTCAGAAGCACTTACTTTGCTGAAGACACTATGAGCTGAGAGTCCTTGTACGCGATCAGGTAGGCCTGGTTTTCTGGATTGTGAACTGTTACCTGCATTGATAAATATCAAATTAAAAGTAAGTTAAAAAAAGAGACAATGCAAAAAAAATAATCCTCTTCTTAATTGGCTCAGCAGAGATAGACTGTTGTTCAATCTATAGTAGGTTAATATCAAGGTTAATGCAGTCTGTTTATCCCTCAGTGAAATCTATTGAGGTTTACAGCTGAATTACTCAGCCAAGTACAATAATCAACATTCCCTTATAAAAAATAGAATAAGGTCTATAAAGTTATAAAGCTATTGTAAAGGATTTAATTGTCCCACATGACCAGTATCTTACTAACACTTAACAACTAGACAACTAGAGGTCGACCGATATGGATTTTTCTCTGGCCGATGCCGATGCCGATATTTAGAAATCAGGGCAGCCGATGGCCGATATATGATGCCGATTTTTTTGGCTGATATGTTTGATTTTTATTTTTTTTTTTTTTTTTTTTTTTTTTTCCCTTGACCGATTAATACAATCAGTTAAACGGTTTAAAAAGTCATTTTTTTCAGTAATTTATCAAAATATTTAAAAAGGTTTGCTGCACGGTTAAAATATGCTATGCGTATAAAATATGCTATGCGTATATTGCGGTTTTTAGAGAGAGAGAGAAAAGTTGCATATAAGTCACATTTTATTATTTCATTCAGAAATAGGCCTAATGTGACGCAAAATGTTTACAAACATTATAATAAACACTGTAAACATAGCTAGGCTATTTTAGTTCCCCTCACTCCACAACAAATTCTTTCAATGAACAGTATTTAGAAAAGAACAAGAATTAAAAATATAAGAAGCTAGCTATAAACGACAAGCCAAAACGAATTCATTTTGACTAAAACGAAACTGAAACCAAATGTTTAGGGCGCAGAGACCGTGGTATAAAAAGAGCATTACGGAACCAGGCTGCGTGTGTGCGGCTCGTCCAGTGAGACCACTGGGCCTTTGCAGCGTGGGGCAGAGAGGAGCAAGTATAGAAGCATTCAGAGACGGGCTGTGTGCGCGGTCTTCTACTGGATTAGCGAACATGCAGTATAAACTTATTTCAAATTAATCCGATCTCTAGGGGGCAAATGTGTAATATAATGTTCTGGCCTACTAGTAATTATTATTATATTTTACATTCAGTACAGAAAGCGGAGCTGGAAGCTCTTGATGCGTTTGTGGCCTTGGCTGCCTGTTCTACCTTTTTTTTTGTTTGTTTTCTGCCATTTCGAGGCTTAAGTTACATACATTTTTCTTTAGTTTTAATTTGCCTAACTTTCGATCTGACCCTTTTTAAATGGTGGGTGTTTACGCAGTTGGCTAGAGCAGTGCTGATCGGGGAGAACGGAGGTGCGCTCACTCGATTGGTTAGTAAGACTGTCACTCAAGGCTGGCAGTCATGCATATCCTCTGGAACAGAGTTGTGCCAGTGGAATGGCAATCTGCTTGCCGCACGAGGCAGCGTCACCTGTTGCTTGCAGATGCGCCTGTATATTAATCGGCCTAATTTGCAGCACAATCGGCTGAGGCCGATTAATTAAAAAATGCCAAAAATCGGCCGATTAATCGGCCGGCCGATCAATCGGTCGACCTCTATAGACAACCATTCAAAAGTTTGGGGTTGGTAAGACTTTTTAAAATGTTTTTGAAAGAAGCCTCTTATGCTCACCAAGTCTGCATTTATTTAATAAAACTAATTACATTAAATATAGTAATATTGTGAGATACTGTAATTCAAAATAACGTTTCTATTTTAAAAGTTAAATATTTAAAAATACATCATTTCTCAAAGTTGTATTTTCAGCAGCCATTACTCCATTCTTCAGTGTCACACGAGAGAGAGATAGAGATGCCAAAAGTATTGGGACGCCCCCTTCTAATGAACAGGTTTGACTACTTTAGTAATTTCTATGAGTACAAATCTTAATGTTTAAGCATATAATGATATTCTAGGGAATTGTGTGCTTCTAATTTTATAGCAACAGTTTGAAAAATCCCAGTTTAACACCTCTGGTGTGACTGTAAATTCAGACTCATTCAGAGTACTTTATACTTCATTTGTTTACTTTTAAATAACATATGCATGACAATCACAACTCAAATGCATGGATGAGTATCAGACTTACACTTTCTAGAACACGCAAACATCTCTCAGCCCCCCACAATGATGCCACTAGGTTCTCCTTGTCATCCTCTCGGCTCAGGTTCTCCACACACTCTTTAACTGTGGGAAAACACATACATGTACATTACATCATGCATGTTTGCGAAACCCAAGCAAACAGGATGGTCATAACTTAATACAACATAACACAATATTATAAACAATATGCAGGTCACTTTGGCAAATACTGAGCAAAAATAGAAGACCTTTATCTACAATGTGGTCCAGGCCTCCCAGAAGCCGGAGTTCTTCTTTAAACCAATCCCCCGCTCTCTTTGACGTCAACGACAGCAATGTCTCCATTGCTAAATGTCCCGTCTGCCGAGAAAAAGACAATGCACAATCAGTCTAGATAGATAGAGTCTAGAGAGATATTATAAAAAATACATTCTGCTTTAATGACTCCATTATGCAAATGTAAAAGTTCTATTTGCTAAACAGAACATTAAAACAAATGTAAATAGAGGGCGTGAAATGCAAAGAACACAACTTGATGAAAAGCTCTTGATCAGGCTCTGATGGCTAAAGCAAAACCATGAAAACAAGTAAATATTATAATAGTTTAGCAAGGGGTGTTTTCAATGAATTTATGGATGAATTTAGAGACAAGTTCTTGGAGAGGGTTTTAGCATGCTGTGTTTCAGTGCTAACAATCTAAGTGGGCATTCACACAGGATACATTGTGATCCGTCTGTGTGTTTTTTAAATTGCTGGTCTATGTGCACATGCTCCAGTCAGATATCTTAGACCAGTGCGTCATGTCTCTGTTTTTATTTTTCAATGTCGCCATTTTCAGTACAATTTAAAAACAGTGCGTCAAGTATCAACAGCTGAAGTTTTAAAATCCTTGAATTCTGTTTTTATTCTGATATGGTCCACCCAGCTGTTTTTGAACTTGTCCTGTGAGAACAGCTTACAAAAACTACACTGTCAGCAGCACGCTAAACCCTCTCTGAGAAATAGTCTGTAAATTCACCATCTTTAAACAAAACTTTTGCCATGTTCAACAATAAAGTCCACTTCAACAGCTGTGAATCATCTACATGATAATGGTTAAACAGTTAATCATCATTATTTTGCTAAAAAAAAATCACAATCACAGTCATTTTATTTAACATTGTAGAATTATTGCACAAATCAAGAGAATGTCAACTTGTGTGAAAATGTGTGAAGAAAAAAAAAAGACTCCAATGACATTCTAATCTTTATATCTTTTGTAACATTATAAATGTCTTTATCAATCACTTTATCAATTTAAAGCATCCTTGCTAAATAAAAGTATTAATTTCTATCATTTCTTTCCAAAAAAAAAAATAATAAAAAAAATAAATAAATTATACTGACTCCAAGGTTTTGAATGGAATAGTGTATAAATGTAACAAAAGCTTTTTATTTCAGATAAATGCTGATCTTTGGGTCTTTCTATTCAAAGAATCCTGAAAAATATGTACTCAACTGTTTTAAATATTGATCATCAGCAAATCAGCATATTAGAGTGATTTCTGAAGGATCATGTGACACTGAAGACTGGAGTAATGATGCTGAAAATTTAGCTTTGATTACAGGAATAAATTACATTTTAAAATATATTCAAACAGAAAAGTTATTTTAAATAGTAAAAATATTTCAGATTTTTTCTGTTTTTGCTGTACTTTGGATCAAATAAATGCATTCTTGGTGAACAGATGAGAATTCTTTAAAAAAAAAAGTTAAAACCTTACTGTTCAAAAACTTTTGACTGGTAGTGTAGGCTGATTGTTCTTATAGATTGAAACAAATGTGCTTCAGCCAGGATAAAGAGTATGAATAGTGCTCTGAGTTGCTGCAGAAAACAAAAAAAATTGAGCAACAACAAAAGCATGTTGCTTGAGACGGGCTTATTCTTGAAAATGCAATCTGATTCTCTGCCAGCAGGAGGCGCTGTGAGAGCGGTAGAACTAGCGGTTTCCCCGGTAATGGCTGTAATCAAAGCAGCTCCGCTCATGAACGCGACTTTATCAGATCAAATGAAAATGTCATCGAAACTTTTCTGAAGACAGTCGGTTCCCTTCAGAGATACATTCATATAAAACACCCGCGACGCGTTTTGATTTTGAAACGTGCAGTGCTCATGTTTATTCAACAAAGTCAAACGCCACAAATAAATCAATGTATGAGAAACACTGGTAATGTATATCGAAATATCGGAAATGTGTTTAAAAATCATATCACCGTTATTGAAAAAAATTATATCGCGATACATATTGATATTGAATTATTGTCCAGCCCTACCATAACGGACAGTTGCATGTGCTCTGGTTGTATTGCAAACAATGCCGCTGTCTATATTGCTTATCAGTTTGAGCCTGATTGAGACGCAGAGGATAGTGAAGAGGATCGCGCAGAACCTATGCAAGCACAGCTTTTAATGTGGTAGGCCTAGGTTTTTCGTTTGTAGTCGTCTCATACTTTTAGATACGCTGTAATTATGCTACTGCTATGTTAGCTTTTAATATACAGTTTTATCATGATTAAAGCTTTAATACAGTACGGCAACCACATGCGCGTCCATGTTTAACGCTTGTGCTGTGTGAAAATAAGTGTATAAATGGAACAGTTCATTGTTGGAGCTGAGCTGATCTGAATGAGAGAGAGAGAGAGAGATGCAGAGCGTGTGCAGAGCAGGGCGACACGAGGAACAGGACTGAGAACCTCTGCTTTAGAACACTGATTTTGAAACTTGTGAATCCATTAGAATCGTTAGAAGACAGAATCGCGATTCATACAGTATATCACCCCTAGTTTTCTTCCTCTTCTCTAAAGCAGCGCAGCATGGCCTTGCCCCCTTCGTTGCATGTTCCGGGGGGGGGCAGGGTTTATGATGTCACTAACCCAGAATTATTTTGTTGTAGTCCCTTACCAGCCGTGAGGGGGGGCCAAGATGGCATTCATCCGTGCGGACACGTTTTGAGCGGTGTCGTCAGGCAGTTAAGAGATTAACATGAAACTACGTTTGAAAACCCTGATAAACTTTATTGATTATTAGTTACGTTTTTCTTCTTCTATTGTGTGGCTTGTCAGACCCATATGGGTAAGAAAAGAAACAGAGATAAGGCTCACGTTAAAGAAACAGACATGGCGACTGACGAGTGCAATAGTGTCTTCGACATGGACGCAGAAGAACTTGCTCACGTTACACCTCTTCCATGCACTCCGAGTAAAAGTCCACCGGGGAAAAAAGGCAAATTAAAAATGAACAGTGATGAGAAAATTGATTCACTCATTGATGCTGTCGCTGAACTCACATCGAAATGTGACGGTACGTTTCAGAGAGTTGAGTCCATGGAGAAGGTCTTGGAAAATACGGCTTCTTCTATAACCACTCTTTCTACCACTGTAAGTGAGCTGTTACGAGAGAGCACGTCCCACAAAGAGAAGATTTTGAATCTGGAAAAAAATGTTACTGCGTTGCAGCAAGAACATAAGCAGCTGAAGGAGGTGTGTATGGGGATGCAGAACTACAAAAGAAGATGGGATCTCAGGATTTACGGGGTAAAGGAAAGTGGTCCAGACAAGGAGAGTAACACACGAGATATTGTTATCAAGATCCTCTCCAAAGTGTCTCCAAAGATCGCGCACAAACTTCCAGATGTCGTGGATTTGGTTCATAGACTGGGACAAAAAAGAAGTGATGGTCGCCCCAGAGTGATAATTATGCAGTTCGCCATGCGTCTTTATCGAGACACAGTGTGGAGAGATGCCAAAGACAATCACTATCTGAAAGAAAACGGGCTACACATCAAAGAAGATCTGTCTTCGGAGGAACGAGCCGCAAGAAAAAAGGCATGGCCACTGGTGAAACGTGCGAGAGAAGAGGGTAAGAAGGCCGGCTTTCGAGGAGGATTTGCCTTCATTGAAGGGGTGCGCATCAGTGTTCCTGACATTACCTGAGCGGATGGTGGCTGTCAGCGGCTATGGATACATATCGGGGTCAATGCAAGTGTTTTGTTTTACGTAATGTTTCATGCTTTCTCAATTTTCCCTTTCTCCAAAGGTACTTGTTTGTTTTATACTGGTTAATTAGTTCTTTTTCGTAATGGCTGATTACAAGTTTGGCAAGTTCAAATTAATTTCTTTAAATGTTCGAGGCATTCGCGACGCTGTTAAAAGAAAAGCTATATTTCTTTTTGGAAGACATACAGAAGCTCAAGTACTTTTTTTTCAAGAGACTCATTCTTGTGACTCTGACTCAAATTTTTGGAAAACCCAATGGGGAGATTGTTATTTTTAGTCACGGATCCAATCACTCAGCAGGTGTCGCAATTTTCTTTAACAAATTCAAAGGCAATGTTTTGGAAACTTTTCGTTCAGATAATGGAAGATGGATTATACTGACTGTTAAACTGGACAATTCCACTTTAATAATTTGCAATGTCTATGGGTTTAATGTTAGAGCTCACAATTTAGAAATGTTTAAGAAGATTTGTGATACAATAATAGATTTAAAAAAGAAGTACATGGATGGATATGTAATTATTGGTGGTGATTTCAACGATGCTCCAGATGATTCTGTTGACCGCTTTCCCCCTAAACATATTAGTTCACGAATTTCAGATTTATTTTATTTTATAACTGACAAGTTACATGTTTCTGATATATGGAGATATTTGAACCCCAATTGTCGTGACTATACTTGGAATAATAGCTCTTTTTCTTTAAAATCAAGAATAGATTACTGGTTGATTCCTCATGATTTAATTCACTATGTTTCGGAAACAAAAATTACTTGTGCCCCTCTATCAGATCACAAATTGGTATCGATTTCTTTTGATGGGTGTAAGGGTAGTACGATTCGTGGATACTGGAAATTTAACAACAGTCTCCTTTCTGACAGTTGTTTTGTGGAACAAGTTAAATTGCTAGCAAATATTTTTGAAAATAATAATTTAATTTACACTCAAAAGTGGGAGCTATTTAAATTTAAAGTCAGGTTAATTGCTATGAGAAGAGGTAAAGAATTAAAGAAAGATAAACTTAATCAACTTAATCTAATTAAACAAAATACTCTGTCAGAGGATGAAAAGTCTAAATTATATCTTCTCGATTTAGAAATAGATCAACTGTATATAGAACTAGCTAAAGGTGCTTATGTGAGATCAAGAGCCAAATGGTTTGAGGAAGGGGAAAGGAATACTAGTTATTTTTTTTCTCTGGAAAAAAGAAATTATACAAGAAACTCTATTTCATCTTTGAAAATAAATGAAAGAATCTCTAGTAATCCTTCAGATATAGCATCTTTTGTGTATTCTTTTTATGAAAAACTTTATACTTCCCATTCTGACAATGGAAAAATAAGTACCTTTTTACAAACAGTTAAACATTTCGTTCCAATAGTTTCTAATGATTATAGAGAATATTGTGAGGATGATATTTCCAAAGCTGAGATTTCTAAAGCTCTTTTTTCTATGAAAAAAGGAAAATCCCCTGGTTCAGACGGGTTACCCGTTGAATTTTATTGTGCTTTTTGGGATCTGATAGAAAACCCTTTATTTAGCATGTATAAAAGGATGTTTAGAACAGAAAGAAATGAGTTCAACAATGAAACAAGGTGTTATCAGTTTAATTCTAAAACCAGACAAAGACCCCTTAATCATTGACAATTGGAGACCAATAACGTTATTAAATGTTGACTATAAAATTTTAGCCTTAGTTTATGCCACTAGACTAAAAAGTGGGTTGAGTAATGTAATTGGCGAATCTCAAACTGGTTTTATGGCGAAACGTCATATTAGTTTAAATATTAGGCTTATATTGGACCTATTAGATTATAACCACTTTGTTAATTCGGATGCACTCATTTTGTTTCTCGACTTTTATAAGGCGTTTGACACAATTGATCACCAATTTTTATTACAGAGTTTACATACATTTGGTTTTGGAAATAATTTCATTCAGACTGTTAAAATGTTTTATAGAGGCATTAATAGTTCCGTTATATTACAGAATAATACTTCTAGAAGATTCTTCATCAACAGAGGAGTGAGGCAGGGTTGCCCAATTTCCCCATTTTTGTTTTTGATTGTTGTGGAACTATTAGCAATTAGTGTAGAAAAAAATCCAAACTTACATGGTATAACTTTATTTAATAGAGAAATAAAAATATCACAATTGGCTGATGATACAACTTTATTTCTAAAAGATAAAAATCAAATTAAGAATGCAATCAAGTTAGTTCAAACTTTTTCTGATGCCTCAGGTCTCCAGTTAAATATTACAAAATGTGAAATTCTTCCAGTTCATGATTCTTCTGAACAATCTATGTTTAACATTCCAGTAAAAGAATGTATTAAATATTTAGGAATTTATATATCAAAAAACTTGTCAGTTAGGCAGCAGCTTAATTTTAATAACAAGATTAAGAAAACTAAAATGATTTTCGACAATTGGTTAAGAAGAGATTTATCTATTTTAGGCAGAATCTTATTAACAAAGGTAGAAGGTTTATCCAGATTCATTTTTCCTGGTCTGTCCTTATTTGTTCAGGATTCTACTTGTAAAGAAATTAATAGATTATTGATTAATTTTTGTTGGAAAAATAAACATCACCATCTTAAAAAAAATGTATTAGCTGGGAAGAAATCTGAAGGAGGTTTTGAAATGCTGGATTATGTAGATATGAATAATACCTTCAAGATTAATTGGATCAAAAAGTGTGTGATTGATTCTGATTCAATATGGTTTTTTACATTTACATTTACATTTAGTTATTTAGCAGACGCTTTTATCCAAAGCGACTTACAAAAGAGGACAATAGAAGCAATCAAAACCAACAAAAGAGCAACAACATGCAAGCATATGACAAGTCTCGGTCTGTTTTTTATTCCACATAATATTTTTAAGAAGGTGGGTGGTCTTGATTTGTAATTTTTTTGCCATCTAAATTACCCATAAAATTGTCTAAATTTCATGAGCAAGCACTCTTATCCTGGAAATTGTGCTTTGTGCATAATTTTTCTCCTCGCAGAATGAAAATGTGGAATAAGGAATTGATCACAGTTAAAGGCAAGAGTTTATTTTTTTGAGAAATGGTTGGATCATGGGTTAATGTACTTGAGTGATTTATTTGATTCATCTTTAAGAATTTACTCTTATGATTTTTTTTGTCTAAATTCAACTTTCCTATAAAATTGAAAGAATTTTCTGCAGAGATCAAAGCTATTCCCTCTGGGCTTATTAATTTAATGTGCAGCCACCTGACTTATTATAAAGTTGACAATAAAGATTGTAATTTCCTTATAAATGGTAAAAATGTATTTGATAAAAAATGTACTAACAAAGATATAAGACAAGTCTTTAATGAAAAAAAGAGAGTTATTCCAAGAGGAAAATTTTATTGGAATTCCATCCTAAGGGATGTTAATTGGAGAAAAGCATGGCTGCTTCCTTACAAATTTTGTATTTCAAACAAGGTAAGAGATATTCATCTGAAGATTTTACACAAAATATATCCAACTAACATGTTGCTCTCTAACTTTATGGATATTGGGAAAGAATGTTCTTTTTGTAACAGCTGTGAGGAGTCTTTATGTCATCTGTTTGTTGATTGCCAGAGTGTACAATCATTTTGGAAAGATTGTTTTTCTGCTTTTTCAGTTCAAATTAATCTAATGATAACTCTGAATGTGAAAGAAATTATTTGTTACTGAGAATGATGATAAAAATATACACAATTTTGTCAATTTATCATCCTGAATGACAAATTTTTCATTTATAAATGTAGATTGTCAAAATCTCCTCCTTTATACAAGGTTTTCTCTAACGAACTCCCATTTTTAATGAAGTCTCTTAAAGTTGTGAAAAATGTAAAAGCTACATCTATTGTAAGATATTACGAATCTGTATTTTGCATCTTGTGAATGTCTTTTTTATTTATTTTTATTTTTTTTTATTTTGTTCTTCAGCCATCTTTGGAGCTTCTGTTTTTCTTGACTGTTTTTCTGTAATAATGTTGTTTTCACGTTCTTAAAAAAAAAAAAAAAAAAAAAAAAAAAAATTTAAAAAGTCCCTTACCAGCCGTTCACTGTAGACGATGCTATGCTAATTCTGTAAAAAGAGAATTTCTCCCTTTGCATTGAACTTTGAGCTTCGTAACTTTGCAGATGTTGTTTATGCTCACACAGCTACATTACACACTAACAAAAGTTAAAAAGGTGAAATCGTATTATATGACCCCTATAAAAAAAAACTATTTCATTTCTATTTTTGATTAATATATTTATCTTTTTGCTTGTAAGCAATACTTGCCTTCAGTAAGCTTGAAAATGTTTTATTACATTAGTTTATTAGTTTTTGCTGTTGTATTGAAATTATTATTATTTTTTTAACATGGTGGCAGTTTCTAGCTTCAAAGAAAAATAATTTTTCTAACATCTAATATTTTTTATGGGTCCAAAGCCACCTTGGGTGTGCATTATTTTCTAATAATTCAACGGCCCGTCATCAATTATTACTTACGTAATGTAATTTATTGTAATTATGTATAAATGCATTCACAAATAAAGCAAGTGTGAGTTGGCTGTGACTTATGGAAAGTATATGAAGGGCTTTAATACACACTGTGTGCCATTGTAAAGACTAGGTTTATCCCTCACAGCCTCATTTTCACCCAAGAAAAAAAACTCAAAATGCCCTGTCTAAGGTCTAACTATTTGTCATATAAAACCCAAAACACACCCAGCCACAATTAGAGATAAGAGGTGCATTTTCTGCTCTTAAGGTCCCATTCAACATACCTACTCCTTTACCCCCACCCTTGAATTTATACATTTACTGTAATGATGAATTAATCATTTTTCACATTATAAAACCTGTTTCACTCTGAAATATGTCACCATACATACATCAAGTCAGTCATAACTTCTGTTACATGACTTTAAGTTTGCTAAGCAGAGCAGGACACTAGGACACTAGTTTTTCTAGTTGTAAAGGTTAAAACAATGTTAAGATACTGACAAACAGTAGTGTTTTGTTGGACTTGGACTCGGACTCAAGTGGTTAAAGACTCGGACTCGACTTAGGTGGACTCGAACCCAACACTATTCTTCTGTTCCACAGAAGAAATTAAATCATAAGGGTTTAGTATGACATGGGGGTGAGTAAACGACAAAATATATTGCACTTTTTGGATGAACTATTCTTGAACACAGTTGTTGTGTTAAAGTTGTTGTGACTAGTTGTTGGAACAACCCGCTGACTGATACATTTTTGAAAATATCCTCAGAATGCACAACACAAGCAATGAAGTGTATCCACTAGAGGGAGCAGAAACTGAACCTTTTTGAAAAACCACAAATGAACACAATCCCTCATCCACATGTCTATCACACAAGCAGAATAAAAAAAAAAAAAGTGCAAATCCTTGACAGGAAAGTTTGCAGATGTAAACAAACAGAACTACTGCACTGCAGCAAGAAACACCAGCCAATAACTGATCTCAAGCTTACCGTGATATTCTCCAAGTCGAGATGCTTATTGTGGACGGTTTCACAGAGTTTGCGAATCTTTTCTTTTACTTTGTTCATCTCTTTTGTCGTTAGCTGATCAGCAATGGATTTGTCCTGTTCTAACTCCAGTAAACGAATCATTAAATCCAGACTGGCCCGATCCAGGTCCATGTTCAAACGGTCTCGGCTGAGAATGTACATCAGAGAGGCCGTACACAGAGCTAGATTCTGAGGAAAGGGGCAAGGACAGGAAATAGAATCGATTAGACATGAGACATCAGGCAGTGAAGGTTTCAGAAAAGTCCAAAAGCCTTTTGACTTACTGGATGTTGAGGTGCATCACTGAGAGTTTTAAAGACCTGAGCCACTTTCCCACGAGCCCTCAGGTGCATCCTGAAACTGGGCATGGCACACCGTGTGGCCAAACTAATAACACTGCACACAAATGCAACAGGATTGTAATGAGCAAACACTGTGCCTGTTGCAAATACAAACATCAGGTCATAGCTTAAATATTGGAGAACGGTTAGAATATAGACTGATGAAATGCTTTCTGCACCTAAGGCAGCGCGTGTTAAGGGGTTGACCAGTCTTCAGACCAGTGGCAAGATATTCAAAGTCATCAGTGAACTCCTGATTCTCGCCAAATTCCACCACGTCATTGAAGTGCTTCACGTGCTGAACAACCGTGTACAACTGTTGAGAAAAATAAAGCAAGTGTTTAATCTCATGACGTAAATATTCTTTGATGAACAGTCTGGCCTTTTCAGTTTCAGTGATTATAAAGATAATGCTCACTTTCAGTATATAACCATTCACAATTTGCATAAGTTTTATATTTCATGCTGCTAAGCATGTAGCAATGTTTCAGGACTGACAACTGTGTTTCAATGCAGGACTGAATCTGAAACTGCAATGATTGACAGTGATAACCATTGCAAACAGTCGGGAAAAAAGTATTATAATAATAACTAGATAAAAAAGTTTGTCAAGACAAACTTTAGGTTGGCTTGAGAAAGCCTAGCCTGAAAGTTTAAAGCAGTTGTAAAATCTTGAAGTTTGAATATTTAGATTCGACAGATGTTAACGTTTCTAGCATGATTAACATGTTTTTAGCATGATTAACCTGTGAATAGCATGTTGCTAGCATGACTAGCAAGTGACTATCATGTTGCTAGCATGTTTCTAACATGATTAGCAAGTGACTAGAATGTTGCTAGCATTATTAGCAAGTGACTAGCATGTTGCTAGCATGTTTCTAACATGATTAGCAAGTGACTAGCATGTCGCTAGCATGTTTCTAGAATGTTTAGCAAGTGACTAGCATGTTGCTGAAGATGACTAAGCAAAGTGACTAAGATGTCGTTAAGATGTTTCTAGCATGATTGGCGATATGAAGACTAGCATGTTACAAGAAGTGACTGAAGATGTCGCTAAAGATGTTTCTCAAGATGATTGAAGAAGTGACTAAGATGTCACTAAAGATGTTTCTAACATGATTAAGATGTTACTGAAGATGTTGCTAAAGATGACTAACAAGTAACTAAAGATGTTGCTGAAGATGATTCAAGAAGTGACTAAGATGTTGCAAAAAAGATGTTTATAGCATGATGACAAAGATGTAACTAAAGATGTTGCTAAGATGATTAGCAAGTGATTAAGATTTTGCTAAAGATGACTAGCAAGTGACTAAAGATGTCGCTAACATGTTTCTAAGATGATTAAGAAGTCACTGTGCATGTTGCTAAAGATGATTACGTTAAGGACTGAGCATGTTGCTAAGCATGAATAGCAAGTGACTATAAGCATGTCACTAGCATGTTTCTGAAGATGATTAGTAAGTCACTAAAGCATGTCAAGATGATTGCATGATGAATAGCAAGTGACCAGCATGTCGCTAAAGATGTCGCTTCTGAAGATGATTGGAAGAAGTGACAGAATAGCATGTTGCTAAGATGTTTCTAGCATGATTAACAAGTGACTAGCAGGTTGCTAGCATGATTAGCATGTTGCTAGCATGATTTGCAAGCTTCTAGCATATTAGTATGTTTCTAGCATGATTAGCATGTCGCTAGGATAGATAGATAGATAGATTAATTAGAAATATTAGATAGATGAGTTTGAATGAGTTTGAATGGATTAGAAATAGTACATAGAAGGGAAGTCTGATTGAGTCTAATGGGCTTCAGTGTGTTTAGATTTGAATTTTGACAGTTGGAGTTTGAATAGTCTTGGCTCATCTGAACATTCCATCAATGTAAGTCTATGGGATTTTTATGATTTTTAATATTCATTTTTATGAAAACTATAAGTCGGATCAGTTAGAAAAGATATAGCACACTAAGTGAGATCAGTCTGAAGAGCTGGGCTGAGTTTGGTGGTTCTAGCTTGAAAGCTCTAGGAGGAGATGCGTTCAGAAATTTGGCTAAGAAGAATAATAATAATAATAATAATAAGCTTAAGTAGAAGATCAGTAGGTTGGCTTTCTCAAGCCAACCTAATAATAATAACAATAATAATAATTAAATAAATAAATATACATACAATGTTTACTTATCAATATTTGAAAGCTACATTCTGTAAAAGTATTATTTACTTTATTAATTAATTTAATATAATAGGTAAATAAAATGGCTACAACAGTTTTTGATTATGGTACTGAAAATTGTGAAATTTTACTGGAATGTAGGGCTGGGCGATATGGGCAAAAAAACAAAAAATTATCACAGTTTTTTTTTTCATAGTCAATATAGATAATTATCATGATAAATGTCAAATCTTTATTTTCTTTCAAGTTTAAAGCCAGATATTTGCTCCTTAATTTTCCTTAAAATAAATATCTTACTCTTAATAGAAAAACTTATTTCTACATCATCTAATGAATGATATTGTTTCAAATCAAAAAAACAGGTTTGTGTTTCCTGATAATATTAATAATATTATTACGTTATTTTCTCTCTTAGAAATGTACATTGGATAGTAGTAGTAGTAGTAGTAGCTTGAGTTAGGACGCAGATGTAAATTTATGTTCATTATCAAAATCAGTAACATCTGTAAAAATTGTAGCAACCTAATTTTATACAGTGAAATTTAATTATTCTGACTGTTCGAGTTTTTTTTTTTTTTTTTTTTTTTTTTTTTTAAATACGAGGGTTTCGGTTGGGTACACGTTACAAATCGAACGGTTCGTTGGACTAATCCTATTACATTTGTAAAATAAAAAAGCTTAAAGTGTGAGAAATATAATGTTCTCAGTGCCACTGCACTCAACAAGGCAGCCCAAACGACGTAACAGACAACATGCTGTATGCCCAGTGGTGTAGCGGACAGGCACACAGGGCACCTTGCTGGGTCGCGTCAAAAGACGATGATCGACGATAGCCAAAGATATTGTCAAAAACATCAATTATTGGCAATATTAAGAGGATTTGGCATTTCCAATTAATGTAGGCCTGTTATATTCTTATTTTTATTAGGCCTATTATTATTATTATTATGAAGTTACTTTTATTATTACTTTAAATTAATTAATTTCCCCCTGCAATAATTACCGTATAACTGACATGCTGCGAAGATAACAAAAGATTAGGCTATTTACTCCTCAATTAAAAAGTTTAAAAAAAAAAGGTAAATAGACCTTTAAAAGAGGTCTATTAAACAATGAATTATAGGCCTATATTAAAAACTGCAGTCATCAATAAAAATCAATGAAATAAAAAAGCTTAATTTCAAGCACTGACTTTCAAAAACAACCTGTTCAACACAAAATACTTTTTTCTCATTTTTTTCATGATGTACGGGCCACAAGAGAAATATTAAGGGAATAAATTAAAACAGTTAGCTATATACCGTTATCAGCATGTTAAAGTAGATTCATCTCTCGTCATCTCTGAGAGAATATGCGGCGTCAGATGCCGAAAGCTCCATCATTACTCCGTCATTCCGTTTTTACTTTCACTTTCTACACAGTGAATTGACTGAGATCAAGACGTTCACCGGCATAACTCTTGCGCAAAGTTTGCACGTTGCCTGTGTGATATCCATTGGCTCGCCTTCATGATTTAAAACAGAAATATTTCCAACATTGTGACGTAACCAATTACACACACCCCCCCCCCCCCCATATCGAAAACATACCGAACCGTGACACCACTATCGTATCGAAACGTACCGTGAATTTTGTGAACCGTTACACCGCTAATTACAGTAAATCCATAGAAAATTATGGTGATTTGTAGACTGAAAAGCTTTCTGACTGTATCGCTGCACATAGTGTTTCTCCTGTTTGTCAGCGCTGTTTCATCTGGCTTTAAACCAGTTTAAATCAGCGAGTCATTTGTGTTCTTCGCTGAATTCAAGCGCTTCACACTGGATCTCACAGTGCCGTTTAGTGCTTGCGTGACTGAGGCTTACCAGCGAGTAGAAGCATCTGCTCTAGTAAGCTTGCGCTACACTGCCGCTTGAACTTTAAGCCGAGTGAACATTATAGACCTCGTTATCGCTTTATCGAGAAAAATTATATTGCGTTAATTATCCTTATTGTTTTATAGCCCAGCCCTGCTGGAATTGGTATAAACCACAAAAATATCTACTCTAATTACTGTCATACTAAAAATAATAAATAATTATTTAAAAGTCAGCTGCCTGGACCAGATTAAGTTTCCTTCCAAAGAAATGCAATCTCACAAGGCCAGCAAATATTATGTTATGCTTCATTTTTCATGATTCACTGATAATGTAGGCCTGCAGTCAAACATGAAGACCACAAAGCAGAGTTGTAATAAAATGAAGGTGGTCTGTAAAAAATCCGAATGGCTTACAGCTTGTAGCTTAGATGAAAACCATTCAATGGGCAGAGTAAGAGGTGAAGGTTGTTACGTAGGTGGGCCTGAACAACTGCTTAACACCCACAGTCAGAATTACTCCACAGAACATCAGTGCTTTCTGGACCCCATCAAAAGGTCTTTTTATATTACTATAACAGTCCTTATGATCATGCCAGCATTTTCAATATGCTGCCACTTAGACTTTCAAACTCAAAATTCATTGAAAAACAGCTGCACTACTTTGTATGCACATTAAGATAAAGCTTTATGCCTTTATCATTGGTTCCATGCCAATGGCTTTCAAATTTAATTGGCTCCTGCTCGGGCCTTTAGTATAAAGTGGCCAAATATTCCAACGTCTAGTGCATTACAAATCTCTTAACTCAGTAGTGTTTCTCTCTTTTTTTGGTATTAAACATTGGCGAGGGAAAAAAAAAAAAAAAGGAAGAAAATATGTGACCCTGGACCACAAAACCAGTCTTAAGTCGCTGGGGTATATTTTTAGCAATAGCCAAAAATACATCGTATGGGTCAAAATTATTGATTTTTCTTTTATGTCAAAAATCATTAGTATATTAAGTAAAGATCATGTTCCATGATTTTTTGTAAATTTCCTACTGTAAATATATCAAAACATAATTTTGGGTTAGTAATATGCATTGCTGAGAACTTAATTTGGACAACTTTAAAGGCAATTTTCTCATTATTTTGATTTTTTTGCACCTTCAGATTCCAGATATTCAAATAGTTGTATCTCGGCCAAATATTATCCTATCCTAACAAACCATACATCAATGGAAAACTTATTTATTCAGCTTTCAGATGATGTATAAATCTCAATTTTGAAAAATTGACACTTATGACTGGTTTTGTGGTATATAATTTTCAATATAATGATAACTGGATGTCATCCAAAATGTTTATTACTGCATTGTGTTGCATGCAGCAAGGTTCTACATTGTGTCAAATCAGATGGTGTTGTCAAGTGTTTGCACTCACTTCCTTGTGTTCTTTCCTACATTTGAGTGCAGTGACCATGTCCTGGTAAGGTTCTGTGGGGACAGTGACGGACTTGATGACTTTGGGAGGAGGAGCTGGAGCTTTGAACACTCCGTCGTCCTTGTGCGAGTTCGACTCTTTACTGCCTCCTGATGAAGCGGCCTGTGCAAGAGCAACAACTCAAAATTAAAGCATAACAGCATGTTTGGAAGCACTGCAGAGCTGATTCACATATAGCCTGAGCTGCCAACAATCGACCCACTGCTGCTTATGTAACATGACGACTAAAGATAGTGCTACAGAACATTATAGATTCATTATGCTGCAGCTACTAAAAGGCCAAATCCACGACCAACAGCAACACTGCTAAATAAAACACTCCTGAGAAGGCCAAGCACCACATACACATACTGAATAATGCAATGTTTTGAAAACTCTAATATCTGTGGCCTTTTTTATAGAAACAGTAGAAACGAAGGCACTGCACTAATAAGAATCCATACAAACAGTTCAAGTGAAGTGTAAGCATATCTGTCAGTGTGCATAATATTACAGTGGGCTTCACTGGCGGCAACAGATGCAGGCTGGCTAAGTTGTATGGGATTGATTGTGTTTGGATGGCACATGTAGAGAGCGAGGAAGAGGCTGCTAGTTGGAACAGAAGTGCATAATGGGGTTGTGTTTGAGGCACATCAAAATACACTATTTACTTTAATACACATTCCTGGTTTAATGGTGAATGATTCATCAGGGTCAGTTATTCCAAAGAAGAAGAAGAAGAAAAAAAAAAAAAAAAAAAACTTGTTTCGGAATCTTTCATCAAAATGTAATAACTTGCTTCATCTCTGAAAATACTTCACCTACTGGTTAATGTTAACCAAGAGCTGAATCAATAATGGGTGAAAGCTTTTCAAAAATGTTCATTTAAAAAGTTTTGAAATGGTATGACGTAACGAAGCCTTGTTTGTTGAAATCATGTAACTTGGACAGTTAGATACACACTCCAAACCAGTAATTTGAAACTAAATATCTGCAAAAGTTTTATGAAGCAGTGTTCTGAAAGCACCTATCACCAACCAGGAATGCATTTCCCAAAAGCATTATCAGCCAACTATGGTTGCAAGTTTCGGTGAACTACATCGGTAATGACAGAACTTGCGACCATAGTTGCTTTTGGGAAACAAACCCCAGAATAGTTATTTATTTAGTCAATGTTGTAGATAATGCAGTATTTAGCAACAGGACAACCTTGCCAATAGTTAACATACCAATTTAATGCTGGTTATCACTGCTTTCTGGAAGTTATGGCAGTGCAAGTAACAACTCCCACTAGGCAGAGGCTTGAATAAATAAAAAAAAAATTCATCCTCTCCATAATTTACTGCAAATCCCATCCAATAAATTCCTGATGGATAAAATATCTCCCTACATGTTACAACTACAAAAACACTGCATTATTAAAATAGACTGCAAATATTGTTTTATACAGTTGAGATCTGGTGTTAAGCTATTATTGATCAAGGTCTCACACACTGGGGAGACACCAGAGCAAAAATGTGTGGAGTGGTATCAAAGAGGTAGGAGTTTTTACACAAAGGTGACTATAAACATTGTGGTGATAGCATGAGAAGTGCCTGTGTTGAAGCGCTTTCCAAAGTGGGTTGTGACTGTGTGTAGGAGTGTGTAGTGTTTGGTGGAGCATCCTGTGCTTAGTTTTGTACTCACTGGAGGAGCCTGAGATCGTGATGGAGGCATGGGCAGCAGCTCTTCTGGCTCTGGCCGGTTCCAGTGTCTTGCATTATACACAGCTTTAGTAGGCGACTGCAGAAAGAGCAGGAACACTGTTACACTGAGGGCATTTGCATACAAAAGCTTCATGTGCAGACCTGAGTTAACTGAACATTATAAGTTTGGGTTTATTAGGTTGGTGCGACTTGCATCAAGAACAACAAATCCATTTTGAGTTTGAACAGAAGTACCAGTTTACCTTATGTCAGTTTCACCGAAAACAATTTTGCACATACATTTACCAGTGGTCTTTAGTTAAGGAGCTGGGGCCCTAATGGGTCTCAGCAAACTTCCAGGGGGCCTCAAGATGAGACATTGTAAAACAAATTTAAAAAAAAAAAAAAAAATGCATTTTTAATTTTAATTATTTTAAAAGCCTGACTTCTGGACCTAGAAAAGTCATGTCAATTTTAAAACACCAAGGGCATTATTATAATGAACATGCATTTTTCTAGCCTTCCAAACTCTAAAATATTTTATTTTTACAAAACATTTTTGAAAAATCCTTATCCTTAATTCTTCAAATTACAGAAGGGGGAGAGGGTTTGAATATGGTTGTGAACAATAATCCAAAATGTTGAGAATCACTGATGTGAAAAATATGAATTCAAATAACATTGTGAAACTACTTGAGCAACCAGAGTTTGTATTTTGAATAGTGTTAAAATAGTTTCATTTTTATGAATTTGATTGTTTTGTTTTTTTCATTTTGTTGTTCAGCAGCATGCTCATCCGCACATTCTCAGATTGGCTATGACTTGTGATTTATGCTGCGTCGCATCATGTAGTCTGGTGTGAAAGGACAAATATTTTTTTTCTATCACATTGTGTCTGGTTAGGAAGCGAAGTAGATGCTAAAGCAATACAGGATTGGGATTTGAACTCGGGCCGCTCAAAGTGCAACCACACTGCAGCAGGGCTCTACAGTGCAACTATTTTAGTCGCATTTGCGACTGAATACTACTGCGTGCGACTGAAAAAATATTTAGGAGCACCACGTGTGACTGACCCTATCAGCATATTTGTATTTGTGATTAGAGCAGCTTTGAAGGTTTCCACTTACAACGTGTTTTTGCAGCATTGAGTAATGTATCATATATCACATATCTGTTGATTCCTTGAACACAAAGTTAAATCAGAATCTGGCGTTTTGTTCAGTGCTGAGTTATGCAAGCTCAGGAATCCTCCCATTATAACAAACAGTGTAGACGGTGTAAATAAGAGGTGCAGTGTATGGAGATTCATTGATTATAAATGGAACTTTGCGAGATCGCGATGAATGACAGATTTTAATGATTATTAAAGTGCCCCTATTATGGGTTATGAAAGGTTCATATTTTGGTTTTGCAAGTCTCCAAGAACAGGATGACATGCATGCAAGGCCAAAAAACGCTTTCATTTTCTTATATGCTGCATTTATTTTTACCTTATTTGCTCAACAACTCCCAAATGATTTGCTCAACGATTCATTTTCCCAAACCCCTCCTTTGTGTGACGCTAATCTGCGGTGATTGGTCGATTTCATTTAAAGCAGTGTTTGTGAGCTTTTAATACTCCAAAAGCTGCACCTAGTGGCAAAGAATGAATTTGCATTTTCATTCAGACCAACACGAAAATTCAAGTTTCCCAGGTCTGCGCCGCAACAAGTGGGCGGGCAATATGCTAATGTTTCATTTTGACGTCAACATGAAACAGCTTGAGATTCGTTTAAAAAACGACTCGTTTCAATGCTTCAGAGTCGACTTTCTTTTGAGAGACGATAACTTTATACATGGTGCATTTTAAGATTTAAAACTTTGCTGGATGTTTTCATTCACTTAGAGCTGTGTTACACACTGCATGAAAGGTAACTTTCAAAAATCCATAATAGGGGCACTAAGGGAGTTTGCAAATGTGATATTGATTTAATACAGCAGTTCAATAAACAATAAGTTACTTACATTGTCTGACTACAACATTATTGGCTGATTTTGCTCAATTTCATCAACAAAAATAGTTTCAAACAAAGTCATAGCTGAGCCGCTGCGCATCTCCAAGCAAACACAGCGCCGTTTCGTTTATGAATGAATGTGCATTTTTAAAGGCGACCTATTATGCAAAAATCACTTTTATAAGGTGTTTGAACACAGTTGTGTGGCTGCAGTGTGTGAAAACATCTAGCCTATAATGGT